>JAKVIS010002613.1:0-19113 GCA_033119425.1 Bufotes viridis | reverse complement strand
GGACTCTATACTGTAAGAGCTAGTGAGACGATGGACCTCTTTACTGTAAGAGCAGTGAGACTATGGACTCTTTATCAAGACAGTGAGACTCTGACTCTTTTACTGGTAAGAGTGAAAGTAGACTATGGACTCTACTAATTTTTGTAAGAGCAGTGAGACTCATGGGACTCCTTTACTGTAAGAGCAGTGAGACTATGGACTCCTTACTGTGGGCATGCTAGTGAGACCATGGACTCTATACTGTAAGAGCTAGTGAGACTAGTGGACCTCTCTTACCGCAAAAGAGCAGTGAGACTCATGGACTCTATACTGTAAGAGCAGTGAGAGACTATGGACTCTTGTACGGTAAGAGCAGTGGAGACTCATGTGACTTTGTACCTGTAAGGGCAGGGAGACTATGGACTCGTTACTGTAAGAGCAGTGAGACTATGGACTCTTACTGTAAGAGCAGTGAGACTATGGACTCTGTACTGTAAGAGCAGTGAGACTATGGACTCTATACTGTAAGAGCAGTGAGACTATGGACTCTATACTGTAAGAGCAGTGAGACTATGGACTCTATACTGTAAGAGCAGTGAGACTATGGACTCTATACTGTAAGAGCAGTGAGACTATGGACTCTATACTGTAAGAGCAGTGAGACTATGGACTCTTTTACTGTAAGAGCAGTGAGACTATGGACTCTTTACTGCAAGAGCAGTGAGACTATGGACTCTATACTGTAAGAGCAGTGAGACTATGGACTCTTATACTGTAAGAGCAGTGAGACTATGGACTCTTATACTGTAAGAGCAGTGAGACTATGGACTCTATACTGTAAGAGCAGTGAGACTATGGACTCTATACTGTCAAAGAGCAGGGAGACTATGGACTCTTTACTGCAAGAGCAGTGGAGACTATGGACTCTATACCGTAAGAGCAGTGAGACCATGGACTCTATACCGTGAGAGCAGTGAGACTATGGACTCTATACTGTATAGAGCAGGAGACTTATGGACTCTAGTGTTCTGTAAGAGCAGTGAGACTGACTCGCTCTATATCCTGTAAGAGCAGGAGACTATGGACTCTATACTGTAAGAGCAGTGGGACTATGGACTCTTTGCACTGAAGAGAGCAGGGAGACTATGGGCTCTATACTGTAAGAGCAGTGAGATCTATGGGACTCTTTACTGTACGAGCAGTGAGACCAGTGGACTTCTTGTACTGTAAGAGCAGTGAGACTATGGACTCTTTACTGTAAGAGCAGTGAGACTATGGACTCTATACTGTAAGAGCAGTGAGACTATGGACTCTTTACTGTAAGAGCAGTGAGACTATGGACTCTTTACTGTAAGAGCAGTGAGACTATGGACTCTATACTGTAAGAGCAGTGAGACTATGGACTCTTTACTGTAAGAGCAGTGAGACTATGGACTCTTTACTGTAAGAGCAGTGAGACTATGGACTCTATACTGTAAGAGCAGTGAGACTATGGACTCTTTACTGTAAGAGCAGTGAGACTATGGACTCTTTACTGTAAGAGCAGTGAGACTATGGACTCTTTACTGTAAGAGCAGTGAGACTATGGACTCTTTACTGTAAGAGCAGTGAGACTATGGACTCTATACTGTAAGAGCAGTGAGACTATGGACTCTATACTGTAAGAGCAGTGAGACTATGGACTCTTTACTGTAAGAGCAGTGAGACTATGGACTCTTTACTGTAAGAGCAGTGAGACTATGGACTCTTTACTGTAAGAGCAGTGAGACTATGGACTCTATACTGTAAGAGCAGTGAGACTATGGACTCTGTACTGTAAGAGCAGTGAGACTATGGACTCTTTACTGTAAGAGCAGTGAGACTATGGACTCTTTACTGTAAGAGCAGTGAGACTATGGACTCTTTACTGTAAGAGCAGTGAGACTATGGACTCTATACTGTAAGAGCAGTGAGACTATGGACTCTGTACTGTAAGAGCAGTGAGACTATGGACTCTGTACTGTAAGAGCAGTGAGACTATGGACTCTTTACTGTAAGAGCAGTGAGACTATGGACTCTTTTACTGTAAGAGCAGTGAGACTATGGACTCTATACTGTAAGAGCAGTGAGACTATGGACTCTATACTGTAAGAGCAGTGAGACTATGGACTCTTTACTGTAAGAGCAGTGAGACTATGGACTCTTGCACAGCAAGAGCAGTGAGACTATGGACTCTATACTGTAAGAGCAGTGAGACTATGGACTCTCTTACTGTAAGAGCAGTGAGACTATGGACTCTTTACTGTAAGAGCAGTGAGACTATGGACTCTTACTGTAAGAGCAGTGAGACTATGGACTCTTTACTGTAAGAGCAGTGAGACTATGGACTCTTTACTGTAAGAGCGGTGAGACTATGGACTCTATACTGTAAGAGCAGTGAGACTATGGACTCTATACTGTAAGAGCAGTGAGACTATGGACTCTTTACTGTAAGAGCAGTGAGACTATGGACTCTTACTGTAAGAGCAGTGAGACTATGGACTCTATACTGTAAGAGCAGTGAGACTATGGACTCTTATACTGTAAGAGCAGTGAGACTATGGACTCTGTACTGTAAGAGCAGTGAGACTATGGACTCTATACTGTAAGAGCAGTGAGACTATGGACTCTGTACTGTAAGAGCAGTGAGACTATGGACTCTTTACTGTAAGAGCAGTGAGACTATGGACTCTTTACTGTAAGAGCAGTGAGACTATGGACTCTTTACTGTGAAGAGCAGTGAGACTATGGACTCTTTACTGTAAGAGCAGTGAGACTATGGACTCTATACTGTAAGAGCAGTGAGACTATGGACTCTATACTGTAAGAGCAGTGAGACTATGGACTCTTTACTGCAAGAGCAGTGAGACTATGGACTCTTTACTGTAAGAGACAGTGAGACTATGGACTCTTTACTGTAAGAGCAGTGAGACTATGGACCTCTTTACTGTAAGAGCAGTGAGACTATGGACTCTATACTGTAAGAGCAGTGAGACTATGGACTCTTTACTGTAAGAGCAGTGAGACTATGGACCCTTTACTGTAAGAGCAGTGAGACTATGGACTCTTTACTGTAAGAGCAGTGAGACTATGGACTCTTTACTGTAAGAGCAGTGAGACTATGGACTCTTTACTGTAAGAGCAGTGAGACTATGGACTCTTTACTGTAAGAGCAGTGAGACTATGGACTCTTTACTGTAAGAGCAGTGAGACTATGGACTCTATACTGTAAGAGCAGTGAGACTATGGACTCTATACTGTAAGAGCAGTGAGACTATGGACTCTTTACTGTAAGAGCAGTGAGACTATGGACTCTTTACTGTAAGAGCAGTGAGACTATGGACTCTGTACTGTAAGAGCAGGAGACTATGGACTCTTTTACTGTAAGAGCAGTGAGACTATGGACTCTTTACTGTAAGAGCAGTGAGACTATGGACTCTTTACTGTAAGAGCAGTGAGACTATGGACTCTTTACTGTAAGAGAACAGTGAGACTATGGACTCTTTACTGTAAGAGCAGTGAGACTATGGACTCTTTACTGTAAGAGCAGTGAGACTATGGACTCTTTACTGTAAGAGCAGTGAGACTATGGACTCTTACTGTAAGAGCAGTGAGACTATGGACTCTATACTGTAAGAGCAGTGAGACTCATGGACTCTTTACTGTAAGAGCAGTGAGACTATGGACTCTTTACTGTAAGAGCAGTGAGACTATGGACTCTTTACTGTAAGAGCAGTGAGACTATGGACTCTATACTGTAAGAGCAGTGAGACTATGGACTCTTACTGTAAGAGCAGTGAGACTATGGACTCTTTACTGTAAGAGCAGTGAGACTATGGACTCTATACTGTAAGAGCAGTGAGACTATGGACTCTATACTGTAAGAGCAGTGAGACTATGGACTCTTTACTGTAAGAGCAGTGAGACTATGGACTCTTTACTGTAAGAGCAGTGAGACTATGGACTCCTACTGTAAGAGCAGTGAGACTATGGACTCTTTACTGTAAGAGCAGTGAGACTATGGACTCTCACTGTAAGAGCAGTGAGACTATGGACTCTTTACTGTAAGAGCAGTGAGACTATGGACTCTTTACTGTAAGAGCAAGTGAGACTATGGACTCTTTACTGTAAGAGCAGTGAGACTCATGGACTCTTACTGTAAGAGCAGTGAGACTATGGACTCTTTTACTGTAAGAGCAGTGAGACTATGGACTCTATACTGTAAGAGCAGTGAGACTATGGACTCTTTACTGTAAGAGCAGTGAGACTATGGACTCTTTACTGTAAGAGCAGTGAGACTATGGACTCTTACTGTAAGAGCAGTGAGACTATGGACTCTTTACTGTAAGAGCAGTGAGACTATGGACCCTTTACTGTAAGAGAAGTGAGACTATGGACTCTTTACTGTAAGAGCAGTGAGACTATGGACTCTATACTGTAAGAGCAGTGAGACTATGGACTCTTTTACTGTAAGAGCAGTGAGACTATGGACTCTTTACTGTAAGAGCAGTGAGACTATGGACTCTATACTGTAAGAGCAGTGAGACTATGGACTCTTTACTGTAAGAGCAGTGAGACTATGGACTCTTTACTGTAAGAGCAGTGAGACTATGGACTCTTTACTGTAAGAGCAGTGAGACTATGGACTCTTTACTGTAAGAGCAGTGAGACTATGGACTCTTTACTGTAAGAGCAGTGAGACTATGGACTCTTTACTGTAAGAGCAGTGAGACTATGGACTCTATACTGTAAGAGCAGTGAGACTATGGACTCTATACTGTAAGAGCAGTGAGACTATGGACTCTTTACTGTAAGAGCAGTGAGACTATGGACTCTTTACTGTAAGAGCAGTGAGACTATGGACTCTTTACTGTAAGAGCAGTGAGACTATGGACTCTATACTGTAAGAGCAGTGAGACTATGGACTCTTTACTGTAAGAGCAGTGAGACTATGGACTCTTTACTGTAAGAGCAGTGAGACTATGGACTCTTTACTGTAAGAGCAGTGAGACTATGGACTCTTTACTGTAAGAGCAGTGAGACTATGGACTCTTTACTGTAAGAGCAGTGAGACTATGGACTCTTTACTGTAAGAGCAGTGAGACTATGGACTCTTTACTGTAAGAGCAGTGAGACTATGGACTCTTTACTGTAAGAGCAGTGAGACTATGGACACTATACTGTAAGAGCAGTGAGACTATGGACTCTATACTGTAAGAGCAGTGAGACTATGGACTCTTTACTGTAAGAGCAGTGAGACTATGAACCTTTACTGTAAGAGCAGTGAGACTATGGACTCTTTACTGTAAGAGCAGTGAGACTATGGACTCTTACTGTAAGAGCAGTGAGACTATGGACTCTTTACTGTAAGAGCAGTGAGACTATGGACTCTTTACTGTAAGAGCGGTGAGACTATTGACTCTATACTGTAAGAGCAGTGAGACTATGGACTCTATACTGTAAGAGCAGTGAGACTATGGACTCTTTACTGTATGAGCAGTGAGACTATGGACTCTTTACTGTAAGAGCAGTGAGACTATGGACTCTTTACTGTAAGAGCAGTGAGACTATGGACTCTTTACTGTAGGAGCAGTGAGACTATGGACTCTGTATTGTAAGAGCAGTGAGACTATGGACTCTACTGTTAGAGCAGTGAGACTATGGACTCTATACTGTAAGAGCAGTGAGACTATGGACTCTTACTGTAAGAGCAGTGAGACTATGGACTCTACTGTAAGAGCAGTGAGACTATGGACTCTTTACTGTAAGAGCAGTGAGACTATGGACTCTTTACTGTAAGAGCAGTGAGACTATGGACTCTTTACTGTAGGAGCAGTGAGACTATGGACTCTGTATTGTAAGAGCAGTGAGACTATGGACTCTTTACTGTAAGAGCAGTGAGACTATGGACTCTACTGTAAGAGCAGTGAGACTATGGACTCTTTACTGTAAGAGCAGTGAGACTATGGACTCTGTACTGTAAGAGCAGTGAGACTATGGACTCTTTACTGTAAGAGCAGTGAGACTATGGACTCTTTACTGTAAGAGCAGTGAGACTATGGACTCTTTACTGTAAGAGCAGTGAGACTATGGACTCTTTACTGTAAGAGCAGTGAGACTATGGACTCTTTACTGCAGGAGCAGTGAGACTATGGACTCTGTATTGTAAGAGCAGTGAGACTATGGACTCTACTGTAAGAGCAGTGAGACTATGGACTCTACTGTAAGAGCAGTGAGACTATGGACTCTACTGTAAGAGCAGTGAGACTATGGACTCTACTGTAAGAGCAGTTAGACTATGGACTCTTTACTGTAAGAGCAGTGAGACTATGGACTCTTTACTGTAAGAGCAGTGAGACTATGGACTCTTTACTGTAGGAGCAGTGAGACTATGGACTCTGTATTGTAAGAGCAGTGAGACTATGGACTCTTTACTGTAAGAGCAGTGAGACTATGGACTCTACTGTAAGAGCAGTGAGACTATGGACTCTTTACTGTAAGAGCAGTGAGACTATGGACTCTGTACTGTAAGAGCAGTGAGACTATGGACTCTTTACTGTAAGAGCAGTGAGACTATGGACTCTTTACTGTAAGAGCAGTGAGACTATGGACTCTTTACTGTAAGAGCAGTGAGACTATGGACTCTTTACTGTAAGAGCAGTGAGACTATGGACTCTTTACTGTAAGAGCAGTGAGACTATGGACTCTGTACTGTAAGAGCAGTGAGACTATGGACTCTTTACTGTAAGAGCAGTGAGACTATGCACTCTTTACTGTAAGAGCAGTGAGACTATGGACTCTTTACTGTAAGAGCAGTGAGACTATGGACTCTTTACTGTAAGAGCAGTGAGACTATGGACTCTTTACTGTAAGAGCAGTGAGACTATGGACTCTTTACTGTAAGAGCAGTGAGACTATGGACTCTATACTGTAAGAGCAGTGAGACTATGGACTCTATACTGTAAGAGCAGTGAGACTATGGACTCTATACTGTAAGAGCAGTGAGACTATGGACTCTTTACTGTAAGAGCAGTGAGACTATGGACTCTTTACTGTAAGAGCAGTGAGACTATGGACTCTATACTGTAAGAGCAGTGAGACTATGGACTCTATACTGTAAGAGCAGTGAGACTATGGAATTCTCTGCCTGAGGAGGTGGTGATGGTGAGTACAATAAAGGAATTCAGGAGGGTCCTGGATGTATTTCTGGAGTGTAATAATATTACAGGTTATTGCTATTAGAGATGGGTCCTTGATCCAGGGTGTAGGGGCTCATGCACACGACCGTTTTTCGGTTCTGCCTCCGAGCCGCAGTTTTTGCGCCTCGGGCGCGGACCCATTCACTTCAATTCTGTTGCTCTTTTCTGTAGCCCTGCAAAAAAAAAAAAAGTCCTATTTTTTGCAGATTTGCGGAGAAGAATAGGCATCTCGATAATGGACCATCCGTTCCGCAAATTGTAAAAGGCACACGAGCGGCTTCTGTGTTTTGCGGATACGCAATTTGCGGACCGCAAAAAACGGAATGGTTGTGTGTATGAGACCTGATTGGAGTCGAGAAGGAATTTTTTCCCCTAAAATGAGGAAAATCTGCTTCCACCTCACAGGGTTTTATTTATTTTTTTTACCTTCGCCCGGATAACGGACTGACCCGGATGGTCGGAGGGCTTTACTCAGCCTTACAAACTATGCTACTGCGATACCTGAGGGTAAAGCGCTGACATCACTGCTGGCGGTATAAAACCACATCCTCAGCTAGTCAGGATCTACCAAATACAAGGAGTATGCAGACTGTGTACCACTGATCACCAGGGACCGGGCTATGACTGCACCACTGATCACCAGGGACCGGGCTACGACTGCACCACTGATCACCGGGGACCGGGCTATGACTGCACCACTGATCACCAGGGACCGGGCTATGACTGCACCACTGATCACCAGGAACCGGGCTATGACTGCACCACTGATCACCAGGGACCGGGCTAAGACTGCACCACTGATCACCGGGGACTGGGCTATGACTGCACCACTGATCATCAGGGACCAGGCTACTACTGCACCACTGATCACCGGGGACTGGGCTACGACTGCACCACTGATCACCAGGGACCGGACTACGACTGCACCACTGATCATCAGGGACCAGGCTACTACTGCACCACTGATCACCGGGGACTGGGCTACGACTGCACCACTGATCACCAGGGACTGGGCTACGACTGCACCACTGATCACCAGGGACCGGGCTACGACTGCACCACTGATCACCAGGGACTGGGCTAAGACTGTACCACTGATCACCAGGGACCGGGCTATGACTGCACCACTGATCACCAGGGACCGGGCTATGACTGAACCACTGATCACCAGGGACCGGGCTATGACTGAACCACTGATCACCTGGGACTGGGCTACAACTGCACCACTGATCACCAGGGACCAGGCTACGACTGCACCACTGATCACCAGGGACCGGGCTACGACTGCACCACTGATCACCAGGGACCAGGCTACGACTGCACCACTGATCACCGGGGACTGGACTATGACTGTACTACTGATCACCAGGGACCGGGCTACGACTGCACCACTGATCACCAGGGATTGGGCTATGACTGTTCCACTGATCACCAGGGACCGGGCTATGACTGCACCACTGATCACCAGGGACTGGGCTAAGACTGTACCACTGATCAACAGGGACTGGGCTAAGACTGTACCACTGATCAACAGGGACTGGGCTATGACTGCACCACTGATCACCAGGGACTGGGCTACGACTGCACCACTGATCACCAGGGTCTGGGCTACGACTGCCCCACTGATCACCGGGGGACTGGGCTACGACTGCACCACTGATCACCAGGGACCGGGATACAACTGCACCACTGATCACCAGGGACCAGGCTACGACTGCACCACTGATCACCGGGGACTGGGCTATGACTGCACCACTGATCACCGGGGACTGGTATGTGACTGCACCAATGATCACCAGGGACCGGGCTATGACTGCACCAATGATCACCAGGGACTGGTCTGTGACTGCACCAATGATCACCAGGGACCGGGCTATGACTGCACCACTGATCACCAGGGACCGGGCTACGACTGTACCACTGATCACCGGGGACTGGTCTGTGACTGCACCACTGATCACCAGGGATTGGTCTGTGACCGCACCACTGATCACCAGGGACTGGGCTATGACTGCACCATTGATCACCAGAGACCGGGCTACGACTGCACCAGTGATCACCAGGGACTGGACTATTACTGCACCACTGATCACCAGGGACCGGGCTACGACTGCACCACTGATCACCAGGGACTGGACTAGGACTGCACCACTGATCACCAGGGACTGGACTAGGACTGCACCACTGATCACCGGGGACCGGGCTATGACTGCACCACTGATCATCGGGGACTGGGCTACAACTGCACCACTGATCACCGGGGACTGGGCTATTTCTGCACCACTGATCACCAGGGACTCGGCTATGACTGCACCACTGATCACCAGGGACCAGGCTACGACTGTACCACTGATCACCGGGGACTGGGCTATTACTGCACCACTGATCACCAGGGACCAGGCTACGACTGTACCACTGATAACCATGGACTGAGCTATGACTGCACCACTGATCACCAGGGACCGGGCTACGACTGCACCACTGATCACCAGGGACTGGGCTATGACTGCACCACTGATCACCTGGGACTGGCCTGTCATTGTACCACTGATCACCAGGGACAGGGCTATGACTGTACCACTGATCACCAGGGACTGGGCTATGACTGTACCACTGATCACCAGGGACCGGGCTATGACTGCACCACTGATCACCAGGGACTGGTCTGTGACTGCACCAATGATCACCAGGGACCGGGCTACGACTGCACCACTGATCACCGGGGACTGGACTATGACTGTACCACTGATCACCGGGGACTGGTCTGTGACTGCACCACTGATGACCAGGGATTGGTCTGTGACCGCACCACTGATCACCAGGGACTGGGCTATGACTGCACCATTGATCACCAGGGACCGGGCTATGACTGCACCACTGAGCACCAATCACCAGGGACCGGGCTACGACTGCACCAGTGATCACCAGGGACTGGACAATTACTGCACCACTGATCTCCAGGGACTGGGCTATGACTGCACCACTGATCTCCAGGGACTGGGCTATGACTGCACCACTGATCACCAGGGACCGGGCTACAACTGCACCAGCGATCACCAGGGGCTGGGCTACGACTGCACCACTGATCACCAGGGACCGGGCTACGACTGCAACACTGATCATCAGGGACCAGGCTACGACTGCACCAGTGATCACCAGGGACCGGGCTACGACTGCACCACTGATCACCAGGGACTGGACTAGGACTGCACCACTGATCACCAGGGACTGGACTAGGACTGCACCACTGATCATCGGGGACTGGGCTACAACTGCACCACTGATCACCGGGGACTAGGCTATTACTGCACCACTGATCACCAGGGACTCGGCTATAACTGCACCACTGATCACCAGGGACCGGGCTATGACTGCACCACTGATCACCAGGGACCAGGCTACGACTGTACCACTGATAACCATGGACTGAGCTATTACTGCACCACTGATCACCAGGGACCAGGCTACGACTGTACCACTGATAACCATGGACTGAGCTATGACTGTACCACTGATCACCTGGGACTGGCCTGTCATTGTACCACTGATCACCAAGGACAGGGCTATAACTGTACCACTGATCACCAGGGACTGGACTATGACTGTAACACTGATCACCAGGGACTGGGCTATGACTGTACCACTGATCACCAGGGACTGGGCTATGACTGCACCACTGATCACCAGGGACCGGGCTACGACTGCACCACTGATCACCAGGGACTGGGCTATGACTGCACCACTGATCACCTGGGACTGGCCTGTCATTGTACCGCTGATCACCAAGGACAGGGCTATAACTGTACCACTGATCACCAGGGACTGGACTATGACTGTACCACTGATCACCAGGGACAGGGCTTTGACTGCACCACTGATCACCGGGGACTGGGCTATGACTGTACCACTGATCACCAGGGACCGGGCTACGACTGTACCACTGATCACCAGGGACAGGGCTATAACTGCACCGCTGATCACCAGGGACTGGGCTATGACTGCACCACTGATCACCAGGGACCGGGCTATGACTGCACCACTGATCACCAGGGACTGGGCTAAGACTGTACCACTGATCACCAGGGACAGGGCTATAACTGCACCACTGATCACCAGGGACTGGGCTATGGCTGCACCACTGATCACCGGGGACTGGGCTATGACTGTACCACTGATCACCAGGGACCGGGCTATGACTGCACCACTGATCACCAGGGACTGGGCTAAGACTGTACCACTGATCACCAGGGACAGGGCTATAACTGCACCGCTGATCACCAGGGACTGGGCTACGACTGCCCCACTGATCACCAGGGACTGGGCTATGACTGCACCAGTGATCACCATCGTTTGGCCTATAAATGCACCAGTGATCACCAGGGACTGGGCTATGACTGCACCACTGATCACCAGGGACCGGGCTACGACTGCACCAGTGATCACCAGGGACCGGGCTACGACTGCACCAGTGATCACCAGGGACCGGGCTACGACTGCACCAGTGATCACCAGGGACTGGGCTAAGACTGCACCACTGATCACCAGGGACCGGGCTATGACTGCACCAGTGATCACCAGGGACCGGGCTAAGACTGCACCACTGATCACCAGGGACTGGGCTATGACTGCACCACTGATCACCGGGGACCGGGCTAAGACTGCACCACTGATCACCAGGGACTGGGCTATGACTGCACCACTGATCACCAGGGACCGGGCTATGACTGCACCAGTGATCACCGGGGACCGGGCTAAGACTGCACCACTGATCACCAGGGACTGGGCTATGACTGCACCACTGATCACCAGGGACCGGTCTATGACTGCACCAGTGATCACCGGGGACCGGGCTATGACTGCACCACTGATCATCAGGGACCAGGCTACGACTGTACCACTGATCACCGGGGACTGGGCTACGACTGCACCACTGATCACCAGGGACTGGGCTACGACTGCACCACTGATCACCAGGGACCGGGCTACGACTGCACCACTGATCACCAGGGACTGGGCTACGACTGCACCACTGATCACCAGGGACTGGGCTACGACTGCACCACTGATCACCAGGGACCGGGCTACGACTGCACCACTGATCACCAGGGACTGGGCTAAGACTGTACCACTGATCACCAGGGACCGGGCTATGACTGAACCACTGATCACCAGGGACCGGGCTATGACTGAACCACTGATCACCTGGGACTGGGCTACAACTGCACCACTGATCACCAGGGACCAGGCTACGACTGCACCACTGATCACCGGGGACTGGACTATGACTGTACTACTGATCACCAGGGACCGGGCTACGACTGCACCACTGATCACCAGGGACTGGGCTATGACTGTTCCACTGATCACCAGGGACCGGGCTATGACTGCACCACTGATCACCAGGGACTGGGCTAAGACTGTACCACTGATCAACAGGGACTGGGCTAAGACTGTACCACTGATCAACAGGGACTGGGCTATGACTGCACCACTGATCACCAGGGACTGGGCTACGACTGCACCACTGATCACCGGGGGACTGGGCTACGACTGCCCCACTGATCACCGGGGGACTGGGCTACGACTGCACCACTGATCACCAGGGACCGGGATACAACTGCACCACTGATCACCAGGGACCAGGCTACGACTGCACCACTGATCACCGGGGACTGGGCTATGACTGCACCACTGATCACCGGGGACTGGTCTGTGACTGCACCAATGATAACCAGGGACCGGGCTATGACTGCACCAATGATCACCAGGGACTGGTCTGTGACTGCACCAATGATCACCAGGGACCGGGCTATGACTGCACCACTGATCACCAGGGACCGGGCTACGACTGTACCACTGATCACCGGGGACTGGTCTGTGACTGCACCACTGATCACCAGGGATTGGTCTGTGACCGCACCACTGATCACCAGGGACTGGGCTATGACTGCACCATTGATCACCAGGGACCGGGCTACGACTGCACCAGTGATCACCAGGGACTGGACTATTACTGCACCACTGATCTCCAGGGACTGGGCTATGACTGCACCACTGATCACCAGGGACCGGGCTACAACTGCACCAGTGATCACCAGGGACCGGGCTACGACTGCACCAGTGATCACCAGGGACCGGGCTACGACTGCTCCACTGATCACCAGGGACCAGGCTACGACTGCACCAGTGATCACCAGGGACCGGGCTACGACTGCACCACTGATCACCAGGGACTGGACTAGGACTGCACCACTGATCACCAGGGACTGGACTAGGACTGCACCACTGATCACCGGGGACCGGGCTATGACTGCACCACTGATCATCGGGGACTGGGCTACAACTGCACCACTGATCACCGGGGACTGGGCTATTTCTGCACCACTGATCACCAGGGACTCGGCTATGACTGCACCACTGATCACCAGGGACCAGGCTATGACTGTACCACTGATCACCGGGGACTGGGCTATTACTGCACCACTGATCACCAGGGACCAGGCTACGACTGTACCACTGATAACCATGGACTGAGCTATGACTGCACCACTGATCACCAGGGACCGGGCTACGACTGCACCACTGATCACCAGGGACTGGGCTATGACTGCACCACTGATCACCTGGGACTGGCCTGTCATTGTACCACTGATCACCAGGACAGGGCTATGACTGCACCACTGATCACCAGGGACTGGGCTATGACTGTACCACTGATCACCAGGGACAGGGCTATGACTGCACCACTGATCACCAGGGACCGGGCTATGACTGCACCACTGATCACCAGGGACTGGAGCTACTGACTGTACCACTGATCACCGGGGACTGGTCTATGACTGCACCACTGATGACCAGGGATTGGTCTGTGACCGCACCACTGATCACCAGGGACTGGGCTATGACTGCACCATTGATCACCAGGGACCGGGCTACGACTGCAACACTGATCATCAGGGACCAGGCTACGACTGCACCAGTGATCACCAGGGACCGGGCTACGACTGCACCACTGATCACCAGGGACTGGACTAGGACTGCACCACTGATCACCAGGGACTGGACTAGGACTGCACCACTGATCATCGGGGACTGGGCTACAACTGCACCACTGATCACCGGGGACTAGGCTATTACTGCACCACTGATCACCAGGGACTCGGCTATAACTGCACCACTGATCACCAGGGACCGGGCTATGACTGCACCACTGATCACCAGGGACCAGGCTACGACTGTACCACTGATAACCATGGACTGAGCTATGACTGCACCACTGATCACCTGGGACTGGCCTGTCATTGTACCACTGATCACCAAGGACAGGGCTATAACTGTACCACTGATCACCAGGGACTGGACTATGACTGTAACACTGATCACCAGGGACTGGGCTATGACTGCACCACTGATCACCAGGGACTGGGCTACGACTGTACCACTGATCACCAGGGACCGGGCTACGACTGCACCACTGATCACCAGGGACTGGGCTATGACTGCACCACTGATCACCTGGGACTGGCCTGTCATTGTACCGCTGATCACCAAGGACAGGGCTATAACTGTACCACTGATCACCAGGGACTGGACTATGACTGTACCACTGATCACCAGGGACAGGGCTTTGACTGCACCACTGATCACCGGGGACTGGGCTATGACTGTACCACTGATCACCAGGGACCGGGCTACGACTGTACCACTGATCACCAGGGACAGGGCTATAACTGCACCGCTGATCACCAGGGACTGGGCTATGACTGCACCACTGATCACCAGGGACCGGGCTATGACTGCACCACTGATCACCAGGGACTGGGCTAAGACTGTACCACTGATCACCAGGGACAGGGCTATAACTGCACCACTGATCACCAGGGACTGGGCTATGACTGCACCACTGATCACCAGGGACTGGGCTATGACTGCACCACTGATCACCAGGGACTGGGCTATGACTGTACCACTGATCACCAGGGACTGGGCTACGACTGCACCACTGATCACCAGGGACTGGGCTATGACTGCACCAGTGATCACCAGGGACTGGGCTACGACTGCACCACTGATCACCAGGGACCGGGCTACGACTGCACCAGTGATCACCAGGGACCGGGCTACGACTGCACCAGTGATCACCAGGGACTGGGCTATGACTGCACCACTGATCACCGGGGACCGGGCTACGACTGCACCAGTGATCACCGGGGACCGGGCTACGACTGCACCAGTGATCACCAGGGACCGGGCTATGACTGCACCACTGATCACCAGGGACTGGGCTATGACTGCACCACTGATCACCGGGGACCGGGCTATGACTGCACCACTGATCACCAGGGACCGGGCTATGACTGCACCACTGATCACCGGGGACCGGGCTAAGACTGAACCAGTGATCACCAGGGACCGGTCTACGACTGCACCAGTGATCACCAGGGACCGGGCTATGACTGCACCACTGATCACCAGGGACCGGTCTATGACTGCACCAGTGATCACCGGGGACCGGGCTATGACTGCACCACTGATCACCAGGGACCGGTCTATGACTGCACCAGTGATCACCGGGGACCGGGCTATGACTGCACCACTGATCACTGGGGACTGGACCGTGACTGTCAGGGGGCTTTAACACTTGCATTAAGGTTTTCCGGCATTGAGTTCCGTCCTAGGGGCTCGATACCGGAGAAAAGTCTTCAGTTTTATCCTCCTGCGCTCTGAATGGCGAGCAGTCTGTTCAGGATCTCTTCAGTTCTCTTACGGTATTCTCTCCGTCCAATATTCAGGAACACCTTCCGCAATCCCGGATCCTGCAATCATTTCCACTGAAATGCATTAATGCCGGATCCGGTACCAAGTCTTCCAGAAAACCTTTAAAAACCAGCAGACCTAAAAAATGTGAAAAAAATAAATGCCGGATCCGTTTTTCCGGATGACAGCGGAGAGTCGGATTCGTTGTATCAGTGCATTTGTCAGCCGGATCCGCATACGAATACAATCTGTTTGCATATGGATTTCCGGATCCGACAGGCATTTCCAGCGACGGAACTGCCGGCCGGAATCTAACAACGCAAGTGTGAAAGTACCCGAACACTGATCACCAGGGACTGGACATCTCTGCTCTGAAGCCCACTCGCCTTTAGGCGTAATGGTCATTTACAGGGCATTGAAAAAGTATTCACACCCCTTACACCCACAAATGTAAATGTATATTATTGGGATTTTATGTCCACGACTGACACAAAGTCCACGTCTGTGTGAAGTGAAGAGATGAGACGAGGTTTTCTCAATGTTTAATAAATTAGAATCTAGAAAGTGTGGGGTGCATAAGTATTCAGCCCCCTGTGCTCTGATCCCCCAAATAACATCCATTGTGACCTTCGCCTTCAGAAGTCCCCTGTGTAATGTCTTCTAGTATAACTCCGGCTCTTCTGGGAACACTGGTGATCAAACAGCATCATGAAGAACAAGGAACACACCAGACAGGTCAGGGAGAAAATTGTGCAGAAGTGTAAAGCAGGGTTAGGTCATAAAAAAAATCCCAAGCTCTGATCATCTCGCGGAGCACTGTCCAATCCATTAACCAAAACTGGACAGAGTATGGACAACTGCAAACCTACAAGACACGGCGTCCACCTAATCTGACCGCCCAGGAGAGGAGAGCCGTAATTAGAGAAGCAGCCAAGAGGCCAAAGGTCACTGTGGAGGAGCTGCAGAGATCCACAGCTCCGGTGGGAGAAACTGTCCACAGGACAACTAGTAGCCGTGTCCTCCACAAATCTGGGCTTTATGGAGGAGGGGCGGGAAGAAAGCGGCCATAAGAGGCCCCGTCTGCAGTTAAAATCCACCAAAAATACATTTATGTTTGTGGCTGTAACAGGAAAAATGTGGAAAAGGTTGAGGGGTATGAATACTTTTTCAAATCACTGTATGCAGTACAATGACTGTGTCTCCCCCCCCGCCCTGCAAGGATCCCAATGCACCTGTACCGCGGCTCAGCCACAACACTGCAGACCTGACGTTAGATACAGGTGGAGCCCCGCCCCCTGCTGATGACATCACTGATATAATGAGATGTGATCAGACATGAGATCCACACCTTATACTACAGGAACATCTATTACTGCTGACAACCTGCCTGTATATCCTGTCTGAGGGGTAGTCACAGCCCCGCCCCCTGCTGATGACATCACTGATATAATGACATGTGATCAGACATGAGATCCACACCTTATACTACAGGAACATCTATTACTGCTGACAACCTGCCTGTATATCCTGTCTGAGGGGTAGTCACAGCCCCGCCCCTGCTGATGACATCACTGATATAATGACATGTGATCAGACATGAGATCCACACCTTATACTACAGGAACATCTATTACTGCTGACAACCTGCCTGTATATCCTGTCTGAGGGGTAGTCACAGCCCCGCCCCTGCTGATGACATCACTGATATAATGACATGTGATCAGACATGAGATCCACACCTTATACTACAGGAACATCTATTACTGCTGACAACCTGCCTGTATATCCTGTCTGAGAGGTAGTCACAGCCCCGCCCCTGCTGATGACATCACTGATATAATGACATGTGATCAGACATGAGATCCACACCTTATACTACAGGAACATCTATTACTGCTGACAACCTGCCTGTATATCCTGTCTGAGAGGTAGTCACAGCCCCGCCCTGCTGATGACATCACTGATATAATGACATGTGATCAGACATGAGATCCACACCTTATACTACAGGAACATCTATTACTGCTGACAACCTGCCTGTATATCCTGTCTGAGAGGTAGTCACAGCCCCGCCCCTGCTGATGACATCACTGATATAATGACATGTGATCAGACATGAGATCCACACCTTATACTACAGGAACATCTATTACTGCTGACAACCTGCCTGTATATCCTGTCTGGAGAGGTAGTCACAGCCCCGCCCCTGCTGATGACATCACTGATATAATGACATGTGATCAGACATGAGATCCACACCTTATACTACAGGAACATCTATTACTGCTGACAACCTGCCTGTATATCCTGTCTGAGAGGTAGTCACAGCCCCGCCCCTGCTGATGACATCACTGATATAATGACATGTGATCAGACATGAGATCCACACCTTATACTACAGGAACATCTATTACTGCTGACAACCTGCCTGTATATCCTGTCTGAGAGGTAGTCACAGCCCCGCCCCTGCTGATGACATCACTGATATAATGACATGTGATCAGACATGAGATCCACACCTTATACTACAGGAACATCTATTACTGCTGACAACCTGCCTGTATATCCTGTCTGAGAGGTAGTCACAGCCCCGCCCCTGCTGATGACATCACTGATATAATGACATGTGATCAGACATGAGATCCACACCTTATACTACAGGAACATCTATTACTGCTGACAACCTGCCTGTATATCCTGTCTGGAGAGGTAGTCACAGCCCCGCCCTGCTGATGACATCACTGATATAATGACATGTGATCAGACATGAGATCCACACCTTATACTACAGGAACATCTATTACTGCTGACAACCTGCCTGTATATCCTGTCTGGAGAGGTAGTCACAGCCCCGCCCTGCTGATGACATCACTGATATAATGACATGTGATCAGACATGAGATCCACACCTTATACTACAGGAACATCTATTACTGCTGACAACCTGCCTGTATATCCTGTCTGAGAGGTAGTCACAGCCCCGCCCCTGCTGATGACATCACTGATATAATGACATGTGATCAGACATGAGATCCACACCTTATACTACAGGAACATCTATTACTGCTGACAACCTGCCTGTATATCCTGTCTGGAGGGGTAGTCACAGCCCCGCCCTGCTGATGACATCACTGATATAATGACATGTGATCAGACATGA
>JAKVIS010002612.1:0-21751 GCA_033119425.1 Bufotes viridis | reverse complement strand
CAGGGCAGGAGGCGAGCAAGCAGTCCCTTCCAGGAAACTGGGGCCGACTCTGGTACAGGGTCCAGTCCGCTACAGTATACTAGATAAATGTGTCAATATTGTTGCGGCGAATATAGCCGATTAATTAATGCTCGTGAATTCGCAGAAGGGACTGTAGGATCGTATTTTTAACAAATGTGGTCTCTTGAAACGTTTAAAAATCGGCTAATCCATTGCTTTTTATTTGTGTTTATTTATATTTTTATTGTTTTTACAATTGAGGAGGTTCGCTTTGTCATTAGATTGTTTTAATAAATTCCCATTGAAATATGCAACGACCTTTGTGCATTACGTATGTGTGAGTGCCCGTCGATTAATAGCTTTTCGATGAAGGGTGAATCAAAAAGACTTGAGCACCTGCCACGGTTATCAGTGAGTGAGCTACTTCCACAGAGAATTCACTTATAGGACCTGTCCTAAGTTGCTAATATGGCTTACAGGTTTATATAGCTAGACTTGCCATTAACCTTTAGACAGTTCCTATGTTTATATATTAGAGACAGAAAGAGAGTTATT
The DNA here is from genome assembly GCA_033119425.1 of Bufotes viridis. Classification (NCBI taxonomy): domain Eukaryota; kingdom Metazoa; phylum Chordata; class Amphibia; order Anura; family Bufonidae; genus Bufotes; species Bufotes viridis. The sequence continues at coordinate 21,196 of JAKVIS010002612.1, read as the reverse complement.
TACTGTGACTTCATGTTTTTGGATGTCATATAACAGTTTTATATTGTGTTCACAGAAGCAGAAAAGATAATATGTCATTAAGATTCAGTAAATGAATGTAAGGTAAAGTCAATTAGACAGCAGAATTAAGAGCAGAAAGCATAGAGTTAAACTGTTGTTACTGCCCAGGAGTCTTGACCAATCACAGCCAGCCTCACACTGAGCAGGAGTCCTTACCAATCACAGCCAGCCTCACACTGAGCAGGAGTCTTACTCTTAACCAATCACAGCCAGCCTCACACTGAGCAGGAGTCTTGACCAATCACAGCCAGCCTCACACTGAGCAGGAGTCCTTGCCAATCACAGCCAGCCTCACACTGAGCAGGAGTCTTGGCCAATCACAGCCAGCCTCACACTGAGCAGGAGTCTTACTCTTAACCAATCACAGCCAGCCTCACACTGAGCAGGAGTCTTGACCAATCACAGCCAGCCTCACACTGAGCAGGAGTCTTGGCCAATCACAGCCAGCCTCACACTGAGCAGGAGTCTTGGCCAATCACAGCCAGCCTCACACTAAGCAGGAGTCCTTACCAATCATAACCAGCCTCACACTGAGCAGGAGTCCTTACCAATCACAGCCAGCCTCACACTGAGCAGGAGTCTTGACCAATCACAGCCAGCCTCACACTGAGCAGGAGTCTTGACCAATCACAGCCAGCCTCACACTGAGCAGGAGTCTTGGCCAATCACTGCCAGCCTCACACTGAGCAGGAGTCTTGACCAATCACAACCAAGCCTCAGACTGAGCAGGAGTCTTGACCAATCACAGCCAGCCTCACACTGAGCAGGAGTCTTGACCAATCACAGCCAGCCTCACACTGAGCAGGAGTCTTGGCCAATCACTGCCAGCCTCACACTGAGCAGGAGTCTTGACCAATCACAACCAAGCCTCAGACTGAGCAGGAGTCTTGACCAATCACAACCAAGCCTCAGACTGAGCAGGAGTCTTGACCAATCACAGCCAGCCTCACACTGAGCAGGAGTCTTGACCAATCACAGCCAGCCTCACACTGAGCAGGAGTCTTGACTCTTGACCAATCACAACCAAGCCTCACACTGAGCAGGAGTCTTGACCAATCAAAGCCAGCCTCGCACTGAGCAGGAGTCTTGACCAATCACAGCCAGCCTCACACTGAGCAGGAGTCTTGACCAATCACAGCCGGCCTCACGCTGAGCAGGAGTCTTGACCAATCACAGCCAGCCTCACACTGAGCAGGAGTCTTGACCAATCACAGCCAGCCTCTCACTGAGCAGGAGCCTTAACCAATCACAGCCAGCCTCACACTGAGAAGGAGTCTTGACCAATCACAGCCAGCCTCACACTGAGCAGGAGTCTTGGAAAATCACAGCCAGCCTCACACTGAGCAGGAGTCTTGGCCAATCACAGCCAGCCTCACACTGAGCAGGAGTCTTGACCAATCACAGCCAGCCTCACACTGAGCAGGAGTCTTGACCAATCACAGCCAGCCTCACACTGAGCAGGAGTCTTGACTCTTGACCAATCACAACCAAGCCTCACACTGAGCAGGAGTCTTGACCAATCACAGCCAGCCTCACACTGAGCAGGAGTCTTGACCAATCACAGCCAGCCTCACACTGAGCAGGAGTCTTGACCAATCACAGCCAGCCTCACACTGAGCAGGAGCCTTAACCAATCACAGCCAGCCTCACACTGAGAAGGAGTCTTGACCAATCACAGCCAGCCTCACACTGAGCAGGAGTCTTGGCCAATCACAGCCAGCCTCACACTGAGCAGGAGTCTTGGCCAATCACAGCCAGCCTCACACTGAGCAGGAGTCTTGTCCAATCACAGCCAGCCTCACACTGAGCAGGAGTCTTGACCAATCACAGCCAGCCTCACACTGAGCAGGAGTCTTGACCAATCACAGCCAGCCTCACACTGAGCAGGAGTCTTGACCAATCACAGCCAGCCTCACACTGAGCAGGAGTCTTGGCCAATCACTGCCAGCCTCACACTGAGCAGGAGTCTTGACCAATCACAGCCAAGCCTCAGACTGAGCAGGAGTCTTGACCAATCACAGCCAGACTCACACTGAGCAGGAGTCTTGACCAATCACAGCCAGCCTCACACTGAGCAGGAGTCTTGACTCTTGACCAATCACAACCAAGCCTCACACTGAGCAGGAGTCTTGACCAATCACAGCCAGCCTCGCACTGAGCAGGAGTCTTGACCAATCACAGCCAGCCTCACACTGAGCAGGAGTCTTGACCAATCACAGCCGGCCTCACGCTGAGCAGGAGTCTTGACCAATCACAGCCAGCCTCACACTGAGCAGGAGTCTTGACCAATCACAGCCAGCCTCTCACTGAGCAGGAGCCTTAACCAATCACAGCCAGCCTCACACTGAGGAGGAGTCTTGACCAATCACAGCCAGCCTCACACTGAGCAGGAGTCTTGGCCAATCACAGCCAGCCTCACACTGAGCAGGAGTCTTGGCCAATCACAGCCAGCCTCACAATGAGCAGGAGTCTTGACCAATCACAGCCAGCCTCACACTGAGCAGGAGTCTTGGCCAATCACAGCCAGCCTCAGACTGAGCAGGAGTCTTGGCCAATCACTGCCAGCCTCACACTGAGCAGGAGTCTTGACCAATCACAGCCAAGCCTCAGACTGAGCAGGAGTCTTGACCAATCACAGCCAGACTCACACTGAGCAGGAGTCTTGACCAATCACAGCCAGCCTCACACTAAGCAGGAGTCTTGACTCTTGACCAATCACAACCAAGCCTCACAATGAGCAGGAGTCTTGACCAATCACAGCCAGCCTCACACTGAGCAGGAGTCTTAACCAATCACAGCCAGCCTCAAACTGAGCAGGAGTCTTGACCAATCACAGCCAGCCTCTCACTGAGCAGGAGCCTTAACCAATCACAGCCAGCCTCACACTGAGCAGGAGTCTTGACCAATCACAGCCAGCCTCACACTGAGCAGGAGTCTTGACCAATCACAGCCAGCCTCACACTGAGCAGGAGTCTTGACCAATCACAGCCAGCCTCACACTGAGCAGGAGTCTTAACCAATCACAGCCAGCCTCACACTGAGCAGGAGTCTTGACCAATCACAGCCAGCCTCTCACTGAGCAGGAGCCTTAACCAATCACAGCCAGCCTCACACTGAGCAGGAGTCTTAACCAATCACAGCCAGCCTCACACAGAGCAGGAGTCTTGACCAATCACAGCCAAGCCTCAGACTGAGCAGGAGTCTTGACCAATCACAGCCAGCCTCTCACTGAGCAGGAGCCTTAACCAATCACAGCCAGCCTCACACAGAGCAGGAGTCTTGACCAATCACAACCAAGCCTCAGACTGAGCAGGAGTCTTGACCAATCACAGCCAGCCTCACACTGAGCAGGAGTCTTAACCAATCACAGCCAGGCTTCCTGTGTGGGAAATCCCCTAGCTGAATCTCCTCAGTATAGATCAGGAGAGAAGCTGAACAGACATTCACTCCACCAAGAGCTGAGTTTTATGGAAGCAAAGAGGCCAAAATAGGTATTTAGAACAGTTATGATTAGAGATGAGTGAACTTCAAAAAATTAGTTCGCGTATATGTACTGTGCGGTGTATACAGAAGTTGTACTGTGCGGTGTATATAGAAGTTGTACTGTGCGGTGTATATAGAAGTTGTACTGTGCGGTGTATATAGAAGTTGTACTGTGCAGTATATATATATAGAAGTTGTACTGTGCGGTGTATATAGAAGTTGTACTGTGCAGTGTATACAGAAGTTGTACTGTGCGGTGTATATAGAAGTTGTACTGTGCAGTATATATATATAGAAGTTGCACTGTGCGGTGTATATAGAAGTTGTACTGTGCAGTGTATATAGAAGTTGTACTGTGCAGTGTATATATAGAAGTTGTACTGTGCGGTGTATATAGAAGTTGTACTGTGCAGTGTATATAGAAGTTGTACTGTGCGGTGTAAATAGAAGTTGTACTGTGCGGTGTATACAGAAGTTGTACTGAGCGGTGTATATAGAAGTTGTACTGTGCGGTGTATATAGAAGTTGTACTGTGCGGTGTATATAGAAGTTGTACTGTGCAGTATATATATATAGAAGTTGTACTGTGCGGTGTATATAGAAGTTGTACTGTGCAGTGTATACAGAAGTTGTACTGTGCAGTATATATATATGAAGTTGTACTGTGCGGTGTATATAGAAGTTGTACTGTGCAGTGTATATAGAAGTTGTACTGTGCAGTGTATATATAGAAGTTGTACTGTGCGGTGTATATAGAAGTTGTACTGTGCAGTGTATATAGAAGTTGTACTGTGCGGTGTATATAGAAGTTGTACTGTGCAGTGTATATATAGAAGTTGTACTGTGCGGTGTATATAGAAGTTGTACTGTGCGGTGTATATAGAAGTTGTACTGTGCGGTGTATATAGAAGTTGTACTGTGCGGTGTATATAGAAGTTGTACTGTGCAGTGTATATATAGAAGTTGTACTGTACGGTGTATATAGAAGTTGTACTGTGCGGTGTATATAGAAGTTGTACTGTGCAGTGTATATATATATAGAAGTTGTACTGTGCGGTGTATATAGAAGTTGTACTGTGCAGTATATATATATAGAAGTTGTACTGTGCAGTGTATATAGAAGTTGTACTGTGCAGTGTATATATATATAGAAGTTGTACTGTGCAGTGTAGATAGAAGTTGTACTGTGCGGTGTATATAGAAGTTGCACTGTGCAGTGTATATAAAAGTTGTACTGTGCGGTGTATATAGAAGTTGTACTGTGCGGTGTATATAGAAGTTGTACTGTGCGGTGTATATAGAAGTTGTACTGTGCGGTGTATATAGAAGTTGTACTGTGCGGTGTATATAGAAGTTGTACTGTGCGGTGTATATAGAAGTTGTACTGTGCGGTGTATATAGAAGTTGTACTGTGCGGTGTATATAGAAGTTGTACTGTGCGGTGTATATAGAAGTTGTACTGTGCGGTGTATATAGAGGTTGTACTGTGCAGTGTATATAGAAGTTGTACTGTGCGGTGTATATAGAAGTTGTACTGTGCGGTGTATATAGAAGTTGTACTGTGCAGTGTATATAGAGGTTGTACTGTGCGGTGTATATAGAAGTTGTACTGTGCGGTGTATATAGAGGTTGTACTGTGCAGTGTATATAGAAGTTGTACTGTGCGGTGTATATAGCAGTTGTACTGTGCAGTGTATATAGAAGTTGTACTGTGCAGTGTATATAGAGGTTGTACTGTGCGGAGTATATAGAAGTTGTACTGTGCGGTGTATATAGAAGTTGTACTGTGCAGTGTATATAGAAGTTGTACTGTGCGGTGTATATAGAGGTTGTACTGTGCGGTGTATATAGAAGTTGTACTGTGCAGTGTATATAGAAGTTGTACTGTGCGGTGTATATAGAGGTTGTACTGTGCGGTGTATATAGAAGTTGTACTGTGCGGTGTATATAGAAGTTGTACTGTGCAGTGTATATAGAAGTTGTACTGTGTATATAGAAGTTGTACTGTGCGGTGTATATAGAAGTTGTACTGTGCGGTGTATATAGAAGTTGTACTGTGCGGTGTATATAGAGGTTGTACTGTGCAGTGTATATAGAGGTTGTACTGTGCAGTGTATATAGAGGTTGTACTGTGCAGTGTATATAGAGGTTGTACTGTGCAGTGTATATAGAAGTTGTACTGTGCGGTGTATATAGAAGTTGTACTGTGCGGTGTATATAGAAGTTGTACTGTGCGGTGTATATAGAAGTTGTACTGTGCAGTATATATATATAGAAGTTTTACTGTGCGGTGTATATAGAAGTTGTACTGTGCAGTGTATATAGAAGTTGTACTGTGCGGTGTATATAGAAGTTGTACTGTGCGGTATATACAGAAGTTGTACTGTGCAGTGTATATAGAGGTTGTACTGTGCGGTGTATATAGAAGTTGTACTGTGCGGTGTATATAGAAGTTGTACTGTGCAGTGTATATAGAAGTTGTACTGTGCAGTGTATATAGAAGTTGTACTGTGCGGTGAATATAGAAGTTGTACTGTGCAGTGTATATAGAAGTAGTACTGTGCGGTGTATATAGAAGTTGTACTGTGCAGTATATATATAGAAGTTGTACTGTGCGGTGTATATAGAAGTTGTACTGTGCAGTGTATATAGAAGTTGTACTGTGCGGTGTATATAGAAGTTGTACTGTGCGGTGTGTATAGAAGTTGTACTGTGCGGTGTATATAGAAGTTGTACTGTGCGGTGTATATAGAGGTTGTACTGTGCGGTGTATATAGAAGTTGTACTGTGCAGTGTATATAGAAGTTGTACTGTGCAGTGTATATAGAAGTTGTACTGTGCGGTGTATATAGAAGTTGTACTGTGCGGTGTATATAGAAGTTGTACTGTGCGGTGTATATAGAGGTTGTACTGTGCAGTGTATATAGAAGTTGTACTGTGCGGTGTATATAGAAGTTGTACTGTGCGGTGTATATAGAAGTTGTACTGTGCAGTGTATATAGAAGTTGTACTGTGCGGTGTATATAGAAGTTGTACTGTGCGGTGTATATAGAAGTTGTACTGTGCGGTGTATATAGAAGTTGTACTGTGCGGTGTATATAGAAGTTGTACTGTGCGGTGTATATAGAAGTTGTACTGTGCAGTGTATATAGAAGTTGTACTGTGCGGTGTATATAGAAGTTGTACTGTGCAGTGTATATAGAGGTTGTACTGTGCGGTGTATATAGAAGTTGTACTGTGCGGTGTATATAGAAGTTGTACTGTGCGGTGTATATAGAAGTTGTACTGTGCGGTGTATATAGAAGTTGTACTGTGCGGTGTATATAGAGGTTGTACTGTGCAGTGTATATAGAGGTTGTACTGTGCAGTGTATATAGAGGTTGTACTGTGCAGTGTATATAGAAGTTGTACTGTGCGGTGTATATAGAAGTTGTACTGTGCGGTGTATATAGAAGTTGTACTGTGCGGTGTATATAGAAGTTGTACTGTGCGGTGTATATAGAAGTTGTACAGTGCAGTGTATATAGAAGTTGTACTGTGCAGTGTATATATATATAGAAGTTGTACTGTGCGGTGTATATATAGAAGTTGTACTGTGCGGTGTATATAGAAGTTGTACTGTGCGGTGTATATAGAAGTTGTACTATGCGGAGTATATAGAGGTTGTACTGTGCAGTGTATATAGAAGTTGTACTGTGCGGTGTATATAGAAGTTGTACTGTGCGGTGTATATAGAAGTTGTACTGTGCAGTGTATATAGAAGTTGTACTGTGCGGTGTATATAGAAGTTGTACTGTGCAGTGTATATATATAGAAGTTGTACTGTGCGGTGTATATAGAAGTTGTACTGTGCGGTGTATATAGAGGTTGTACTGTGCAGTGTATATAGAGGTTGTACTGTGCAGTGTATATAGAGGTTGTACTGTGCAGTGTATATAGAAGTTGTACTGTGCGGTGTATATAGAAGTTGTACTGTGCGGTGTATATAGAAGTTGTACTGTGCAGTGTATATAGAAGTTGTACTGTGCAGTGTATATAGAAGTTGTACTGTGCGGTGTATATAGAAGTTGTACTGTGCGGTGTATATAGAAGTTGTACTGTGCAGTGTATATAGAAGTTGTACTGTGCGGTGTATATAGAAGTTGTACTGTGCAGTGTATATAGAAGTTGTACTGTGCAGTGTATATATATATAGAAGTTGTACTGTGCGGTGTATATAGAAGTTGTACTGTGCAGTGTATATAGAGGTTGTACTGTGCGGTTTATATAGAAGTTGTACTGTGCGGTGTATATAGAAGTTGTATTGTGCGGTGTATATAGAAGTTGTACTGTGCGGTGTATATAGAGGTTGTACTGTGCAGTGTATATAGAAGTTGTACTGTGCGGTGTATATAGAAGTTGTACTGTGCAGTGTATATAGAAGTTGTACTGTGCGGTGTATATAGAAGTTGTACTGTGCGGTGTATATAGAGGTTGTACTGTGCGGTGTATATAGAAGTTGTACTGTGCGGTGTATATAGAGGTTGTACTGTGCGGTGTATATAGAAGTTGTACTGTGCGGTGTATATAGAAGTTGTACTGTGCGGTGTATATAGAGGTTGTACTGTGCGGTGTATATAGAGGTTGTACTGTGCAGTGTATATAGAAGTTGTACTGTGCAGTGAATATAGAAGTTGTACTGTGCGGTGTATATAGAAGTTGTACTGTGCGGTGTATATATAGAAGTTGTACTGTGCGGTGTATATAGAAGTTGTACTGTGCAGTGTATATATAGAAGCTGTACTGTGCGGTGTATATAGAAGTTGTACTGTGCGGTGTATATATAGAAGTTGTACTGTGCGGTGTATATAGAAGTTGTACTGTGCGGTGTATATAGAAGTTGTACTGTGCGGTGTATATAGAGGTTGTACTGTGCGGTGTATATAGAGGTTGTACTGTGCGGTGTATATAGAAGTTGTACTGTGCGGTGTAGATAGAAGTTGTACTGTGCAGTGTATAGAGAAGTTGTACTGTGCGGTGTATATAGAAGTTGTACTGTGCAGTGTATATAGAAGTTGTACTGTGCAGTGAATATAGAAGTTGTACTGTGCGGTGTATATAGAAGTTGTATTGTGCAGTGTATATAGAAGTTGTACTGTGCGGTGTATATATATAGAAGTTGTACTGTGCGGTGTATATAGAGGTTGTACTGTGCAGTGTATATAGAAGTTGTACTGTGCGGTGTATATAGAGGTTGTACTGTGCAGTGTATATAGAGGTTGTACTGTGCAGTGTATATAGAAGTTGTACTGTGCAGTGTATATAGAAGTTGTACTCTGCGGTGTATATAGAAGTTGTACTGTGCGGTGTATATATATAGAAGTTGTACTGTGCGGTGTATATAGAAGTTGTACTGTGCGGTGTATATAGAAGTTGTACTGTGCGGTGTATATATATAGAAGTTGTACTGTGCAGTGTATATAGAAGTTGTACTGTGCGGTGTATATATATAGAAGTTGTACTGTGCAGTGGATATATATATAGAAGTTGTACTGTGCGGTGTATATAGAAGTTGTACTGTGCGGTGTATATAGAAGTTGTACTGTGCGGTGTATATAGAAGTTGTACTGTGCAGTGTATATAGAGGTTGTACTGTGCGGTGTATATAGAAGTTGTACTGTGCAGTTTATATAGAAGTTGTACTGTGCGGTGTATATAGAAGTTGTACTGTGCAGTGTATATAGAAGTTGTACTGTGCGGTGTATATAGAGGTTGTACTGTGCGGTGTATATAGAGGTTGTACTGTGCGGTGTATATATATATAGAAGTTGTACTGTGCGGTGTATATAGAAGTTGTACTGTGCAGGTATATATATAGAAGTTGTACTGTGCGGTGTATATAGAAGTTGTACTGTGCGGTGTATATAGAAGTTGTACTGTGCGGTGTATATAGAAGTTGTACTGTGCGGTGTATATAGAAGTTGTACTGTGCGGTGTATATAGAGAGTTGTACTGTGCGGTGTATATAGAAGTTGTACTGTGCGGTGTATATAGAAGTTGTACTGTGCGGTGTATATAGAAGTTGTACTGTGCGGTGTATATAGAAGTTGTACTGTGCGGTGTATATAGAGGTTGTACTGTGCGGTGTATATAGAAGTTGTACTGTGCAGTGTATATAGAAGTTGTACTGTGCAGTGTATATAGAAGTTGTACTGTGCGGTGTATATAGAAGTTGTACTGTGCGGTGTATATAGAAGTTGTACTGTGCGGTGTATATAGAAGTTGTACTGTGCAGTGTATATATAGAAGTTGTACTGTGCGGTGTATATAGAAGTTGTACTGTGCGGTGTATATATAGAAGTTGTACTGTGCGGTGTATATAGAAGTTGTACTGTGCGGTGTATATAGAAGTTGTACTGTGCGGTGTATATAGAGGTTGTACTGTGCGGTGTATATAGAAGTTGTACTGTGCGGTGTATATAGAAGTTGTACTGTGCGGTGTAGATAGAAGTTGTACTGTGCAGTGTATATAGAAGTTGTACTGTGCGGTGTATATAGAAGTTGTACTGTGCAGTGTATATAGAAGTTGTACTGTGCAGTGAATATAGAAGTTGTACTGTGCGGTGTATATAGAAGTTGTATTGTGCAGTGTATATAGAAGTTGTACTGTGCGGTGTATATATATAGAAGTTGTACTGTGCGGTGTATATAGAGGTTGTACTGTGCAGTGTATATAGAAGTTGTACTGTGCGGTGTATATAGAGGTTGTACTGTGCAGTGTATATAGAGGTTGTACTGTGCAGTGTATATAGAAGTTGTACTGTGCAGTGTATATAGAAGTTGTACTCTGCGGTGTATATAGAAGTTGTACTGTGCGGTGTATATATATAGAAGTTGTACTGTGCGGTGTATATAGAAGTTGTACTGTGCGGTGTATATAGAAGTTGTACTGTGCGGTGTATATATATAGAAGTTGTACTGTGCAGTGTATATAGAAGTTGTACTGTCGCGGTGTATATATAGAAGTTGTACTGTGCAGTGATATATATATAGAAGTTGTACTGTCGCGGTGTATATAGAAGTTGTACTATGCGGTGTATATAGAAGTTGTACTGTGCGGTGTATATAGAAGTTGTACTGTGCAGTGTATATAGAGGTTGTACTGTGCGGTGTATATAGAAGTTGTACTGTGCAGTTTATATAGAAGTTGTACTGTGCGGTGTATATAGAAGTTGTACTGTGCAGTGTATATAGAAGTTGTACTGTGCGGTGTATATAGAGGTTGTACTGTGCGGTGTATATAGAGGTTGTACTGTGCGGTGTATATATATATAGAAGTTGTACTGTGCGGTGTATATAGAAGTTGTACTGTGCGGTGTATATATATATAGAAGTTGTACTGTGCGGTGTATATAGAAGTTGTACTGTGCAGTGTATATAGAAGTTGTACTGTGCAGTGTATATAGAAGTTGTACTGTGCGGTGTATATAGAAGTTGTACTGTGCAGTGTATATAGAAGTTGTACTGTGCAGTGTATATAGAGGTTGTACTGTGCGGTGTATATAGAAGTTGTACTGTGCGGTGTATACAGAAGTTGTACTGTGCAGTGTATATAGAAGTTGTACTGTGCGGTGTATACAGAAGTTGTACTGTGCGGTGTATATAGAAGTTGTACTGTGCGGTGTGTATAGAAGTTGTACTGTGCGGTGTATACAGAAGTTGTACTGTGCGGTGTATATAGAAGTTGTACTGTGCGGTGTGTATAGAAGTTGTACTGTGCAGTGTATATAGAAGTTGTACTGTGCGGTGTATACAGAAGTTGTACTGTGCGGTGTATATAGAAGTTGTACTGTGCAGTGTATATAGAAGTTGTACTGTGCGGTGTAGATAGAAGTTGTACTGTGCGGTGTATATAGAGGTTGTACTGTGCGGTGTATATAGAGGTTGTACTGTGCAGTGTATATAGAGGTTGTACTGTGCAGTGTATATAGAAGTTGTACTGTGCAGTGTATATAGAAGTTGTACTGTGCGGTGTATATAGAAGTTGTACTGTGCAGTGTATATAGAAGTTGTACTGTGCGGTGTATATAGAAGTTGTACTGTGCAGTGTATATAGAAGTTGTACTGTGCAGTGTATATAGAAGTTGTACTGTGCGGTGTATATAGAAGTTGTACTGTGCGGTGTATATATAGAAGTTGTACTGTGCGGTGTATATAGAAGTTGTACTGTGCAGTGTATATAGAAGTTGTACTGTGCGGTGTATATAGAGGTTGTACTGTGCAGTGTATATATAGAAGTTGTACTGTGCGGTGTATATAGAAGTTGTACTGTGCGGTGTATATAGAAGTTGTACTGTGCGGTGTATATAGAAGTTGTACTGTGCGGTGTATATAGAGGTTGTACTGTGCGGTGTATATAGAGGTTGTACTGTGCGGTGTATATAGAAGTTGTACTGTGCAGTGTATATAGAGGTTGTACTGTGCGGTGTATATAGAAGTTGTACTGTGCGGTGTATATAGAGGTTGTACTGTGCAGTGTATATAGAAGTTGTACTGTGTGGTGTATATAGAAGTTGTACTGTGCGGTGTATATAGAGGTTGTACTGTGCGGTGTATATAGAGGTTGTACTGTGCGGTGTATATAGAAGTTGTACTGAGCGGTGTATATAGAGGTTGTACTGTGCGGTGTATATAGAAGTTGTACTGTGCAGTATATATATATAGAAGTTGTACTGTGCGGTGTATATAGAAGTTGTACTGTGCAGTGTATATAGAGGTTGTACTGTGCGGTGTATATAGAGGTTGTACTGTGCGGTGTATATAGAGGTTGTACTGTGCGGTGTATATAGAAGTTGTACTGTGCAGTGTATATAGAGGTTGTACTGTGCGGTGTATATAGAGGTTGTACTGTGCGGTGTATATAGAAGTTGTACTGTGCGGTGTATATAGAAGTTGTACTGTGCGGTGTATATAGAGGTTGTACTGTGCGGTGTATATAGAGGTTGTACTGTGCGGTGTATATAGAGGTTGTACTGTGCGGTGTATATAGAGGTTGTACTGTGCAGTGTATATAGAAGTTGTACTGTGCGGTGTATATAGAGGTTGTACTGTGCGGTGTATATAGAGGTTGTACTGTGCAGTGTATATAGACGTTGTACTGTGCGGTGTATATAGAAGTTGTACTGTGCGGTGTATATAGAAGTTGTACTGTGCGGTGTATATAGAAGTTGTACTGTGCGGTGTATATAGAAGTTGTACTGTGCGGTGTGTATATAGAAGTTGTACTGTGCGGTGTATATAGAAGTTGTACTGTGCGGTGTATATAGAAGTTGTACTGTGCAGTATATATATATAGAAGTTGTACTGTGCGGTGTATATAGAAGTTGTACTGTGCAGTGTATATAGAAGTTGTACTGTGCGGTGTATATAGAAGTTGTACTGTGCAGTGTATATAGAAGTTGTACTGTGCGGTGTATATAGAAGTTGTACTGTGCGGTGTAGATAGAAGTTGTACTGTGCGGTGTATATAGAAGTTGTACTGTGCAGTGTATATAGAAGTTGTACTGTGCAGTGTATATAGAAGTTGTACTGTGTATATAGAAGTTGTACTGTGCGGTGTATATAGAAGTTGTACTGTGCGGTGTATATAGAAGTTGTACTGTGCAGTGTATATAGAAGTTGTACTGTGCAGTGTATATAGAAGTTGTACTGTGCGGTGTATATAGAAGTTGTACTGTGCAGTGTATATAGAAGTTGTACTGTGCAGTGTATATAGAAGTTGTACTGTGCGGTGTATATAGAAGTTGTACTGTGCGGTGTATATAGAAGTTGTACTGTGCGGTGTGTATAGAAGTTGTACTGTGCGGTGTATATAGAAGTTGTACTGTGCGGTGTAGATAGAGGTTGTACTGTGCGGTGTAGATAGAAGTTGAACTGTGCGGTGTAGATAGAAGTTGTACTGTGCGGTGTATATAGAAGTTGTACTGTGCGGTGTATATAGAAGTTGTACTGTGCGGTGTATATAGAGGTTGTACTGTGCGGTGTATATAGAAGTTGTACTGTGCGGTGTATATAGAAGTTGTACTGTGCGGTGTATATAGAGGTTGTACTGTGCGGTGTATATAGAAGTTGTACTGTGCGGTGTATATAGAAGTTGTACTGTGCGGTGTATATAGAGGTTGTACTGTGCAGTATATATATATATAAAAGTTGTACTGTGCGGTGTATATAGAAGTTGTACTGTGCGGTGTATATAGAGGTTGTACTGTGCAGTATATATATATATAAAAGTTGTACTGTGCGGTGTATATAGAAGTTGTACTGTGCGGTGTATATAGAAGTTGTACTGTGCGGTGTATATAGAGGTTGTACTGTGCGGTGTATATAGAGGTTGTACTGTGCGGTGTATATAGAAGTTGTACTGTGCGGTGTATATAGAAGTTGTACTGTGCGGTGTATATAGAAGTTGTACTGTGCGGTGTATATAGAAGTTGTACTGTGCAGTGTATATAGAGGTTGTACTGTGCGGTGTATATAGAGGTTGTACTGTGCGGTGTATATAGAAGTTGTACTGTGCAGTGTATATAGAGGTTGTACTGTGCGGTGTATATAGAAGTTGTACTGTGCGGTGTATATAGAAGTTGTACTGTGCAGTGTATATAGAAGTTGTACTGTGCGGTGTAGATAGAAGTTGTACTGTGCGGTGTATATAGAGGTTGTACTGTGCGGTGTATATAGAAGTTGTACTGTGCGGTGTATATAGAAGTTGTACTGTGCGGTGTATATAGAGGTTGTACTGTGCGGTGTATATAGAAGTTGTACTGTGCGGTGTATATAGAAGTTGTACTGTGCGGTGTATATAGAAGTTGTACTGTGCAGTGTATATAGAAGTTGTACTGTGCGGTGTATATAGAGGTTGTACTGTGCGGTGTATATAGAAGTTGTACTGTGCGGTGTATATAGAAGTTGTACTGTGCGGTGTATATAGAAGTTGTACTGTGCGGTGTATATAGAGGTTGTACTGTGCGGTGTAGATAGAAGTTGTACTGTGCGGTGTATATAGAGGTTGTACTGTGCGGTGTATATAGAAGTTGTACTGTGCGGTGTATATAGAAGTTGTACTGTGCGGTGTATATAGAAGTTGTACTGTGCGGTGTATATAGAAGTTGTACTGTGCGGTGTATATAGAAGTTGTACTGTGCGGTGTATATAGAAGTTGTACTGTGCGGTGTATATAGAAGTTGTACTGTGCGGTGTATATAGAGGTTGTACTGTGCGGTGTATATAGAAGTTGTACTGTGCGGTGTATATAGAAGTTGTACTGTGCGGTGTAGATAGAAGTTGTACTGTGCGGTGTATATAGAGGTTGTACTGTGCGGTGTATATAGAAGTTGTACTGTGCAGTGTATATAGAGGTTGTACTGTGCGGTGTATATAGAAGTTGTACTGTGCAGTGTATATAGAAGTTGTACTGTGCGGTGTATATAGAGGTTGTACTGTGCGGTGTATATAGAAGTTGTACTGTGCGGTGTATATAGAAGTTGTACTGTGCAGTGTATATAGAAGTTGTACTGTGCGGTGTATATAGAGGTTGTACTGTGCGGTGTATATAGAGGTTGTACTGTGCGGTGTATATAGAGGTTGTACTGTGCGGTGTATATAGAAGTTATACTGTGCGGTGTATATAGAAGTTGTACTGTGCGGTGTATATAGAAGTTGTACTGTGCGGTGTATATAGAAGTTATACTGTGCGGTGTATATAGAAGTTATACTGTGCGGTGTATATAGAGGTTGTACTGTGCGGTGTATATAGAAGTTGTACTGTGCGGTGTATATAGAAGTTGTACTGTGCGGTGTATATAGAAGTTGTACTGTGCGGTGTATATAGAAGTTGTACTGTGCAGTGTATATAGAGGTTGTACTGTGCGGTGTATATAGAAGTTGTACTGTGCGGTGTGTATAGAAGTTATACTGTGCGGTGTATATAGAAGTTGTACTGTGCGGTGTATATAGAGGTTGTACTGTGCGGTGTATATAGAAGTTGTACTGTGCGGTGTATATAGAAGTTATACTGTGCGGTGTATATAGAAGTTGTACTGTGCGGTGTATATAGAGGTTGTACTGTGCGGTGTATATAGAAGTTGTACTGTGCGGTGTGTATATAGAAGTTATACTGTGCGGTGTATATAGAAGTTATACTGTGCGGTGTATATAGAGGTTGTACTGTGCAGTGTATATAGAAGTTGTACTGTGCAGTGTATATAGAGGTTGTACTGTGCGGTGTATATAGAGGTTGTACTGTGCGGTGTATATAGAAGTTGTACTGTGCGGTGTATATATATATAGAAGTTGTACTGTGCAGTGTATATAGAAGTTGTACTGTGCGGTGTATATAGAAGTTGTACTGTGCGGTGTATATAGAAGTTGTACTGTGCGGTGTATATAGAAGTTGTACTGTGCGGTGTATATAGAGGTTGTACTGTGCGGTGTATATAGAAGTTGTACTGTGCGGTGTATATATATATAGAAGTTGTACTGTGCAGTGTATATAGAAGTTGTACTGTGCGGTGTATATAGAAGTTGTACTGTGCGGTGTATATAGAAGTTGTACTGTGCAGTGTATATAGAAGTTGTACTGTGCGGTGTATATAGAAGTTGTACTGTGCGGTGTATATAGAAGTTGTACTGTGCAGTGTATATAGAAGTTGTACTGTGCGGTGTATATAGAAGTTGTACTGTGCGGTGTATATAGAAGTTGTACTGTGCGGTGTATACAGAAGTTGTACTGTGCGGTGTATATAGAAGTTGTACTGTGCAGTGTATATAGAAGTTGTACTGTGCGGTGTATATAGAAGTTGTACTGTGCGGTGTATATAGAAGTTGTACTGTGCAGTGTATATAGAAGTTGTACTGTGCGGTGTATATAGAAGTTGTACTGTGCGGTGTATATAGAAGTTGTACTGTGCGGTGTATATAGAAGTTGTACTGTGCGGTGTATATAGAGGTTGTACTGTGCGGTGTATATAGAAGTTGTACTGTGCGGTGTATATAGAGGTTGTACTGTGCGGTCCCTCTTCTCCGGTTACAGCTCCCGCTGTCGGGTGCGGGGGCTGAGCTGCTGACACCTCTCGGGGTCGGTATGCGGATGTGATGGTTGTCAGAGGCGGGGTCTGCAGCAGGTTTTAGCTTTTCCCCCACATAGGATAATATTATTATTATCGGTATCACTCGCTTCCTCTGGGGAATAGTCTGCAGAGCTGCAGCACATCGCGCACGGGCGGCTCACAGACTGACAGCCGTATCTGTGGAGAGCGGAGCTGAGGCCCCTCCCACCGCCGAGCCCCGCCCACCTCCGGGATTCTGAGGGCGTGGCTGAGCGGATACATTGTAGCGGGGAGCGGCGGCCGGGATTCCTCCCGTACACTCACATACACACTGTAGATATTGGAGCGGCGGTACCGCAGCACCGGGCACAGCCGTTACCGGCAGCGTCACGTGAGTATTATTAACCCCTTGGCCCGTGGCCACACCCGGCTGCGGGTGTGGCGGAGGCTGACAGCTGGTGTTAACCCCTTCCTGCCCCTTCACCTCTCTTCTGTCTGGCTGCGCCCGGTTAACCCCGTCCTGGCCGGGGAGGGTGTTGCCCCGGGAACAGGATCCCTTCTGTAGTTTATTTTGGGCGACGCAGATTACCCAGAAGCCCCGGGCGGCTGGCGGGGGCCCGGCTCCTGTCAGCGACTTCCGTTATGAGGGGCCCAGGGTGAGAGCCCGGGCCCCAGCAGAGGCGAGGTCCACGTGTCAGCCCTGAGTGCACTCTGCAGATATCCGGGGAGCCTGCGGGTGGTGGGTGCACTGCAGACTATTGCTCCCTGTTATCAGCCCCAGCAGGGATATTCAGGGGATGGTGGGTGCACTCTGCAGACTATTGCTCCCTGTTATCAGCCCCTGCAGGGATATTCGGGGGATGGTGGGTGCACTCTGCAGACTATTGCTCCCTGTTATCAGCCCCTGCAGGATATCCGGGGATGGTGGGTGCACTCTGCAGACTATTGCTCCCTGTTATCAGCCCCTGCAGGGATATTCGGGGGATGGTGGGTGCACTCTGCAGACTATTGCTCCCTGTTATCAGCCCCTGCAGGGATATCCAGGGGATGGTGGGTGCACTCTGCAGACTATTGTTCCCTGTTACCAGCCTGTGCAGGGATATTCAGGGGACGATGGGTGCACTCTGCAGACTATTGCTCCCTGTTTTCAGCCCCAGCAGGGATATCCGGGGATGATGGGTGCACTCTGCAGATTATGGCTCCCTGTTAGCAGCCCTGCACGGATATTAAGGGTGCACTCTGCAGACTATTGCACCCTGTAGATGATGGGGCGAGATGTTGGTTTAGAAGGACACCAGGCAGCAGGGGATCAGTGATCATTACTGACCTGGCTGCAGCGGTGACATCACCATTTCCCGCTGCGCTCCACCTCTGAGGCCGGTGGCAGCAGCCAGGTTAGGTGCACATCTCCAGCACTGCCGGTGCAACCAGAATCCCCTATTAATTATAATAGGGCGCTGTGACCCCAGAGGGCAGAGTCTCCGAGCCGCTCTGCACCTCCGGCCGCACAAAACTCTTCTCGTCTCGTGAGCTCATGAATCCACTTATGGTTGTTTTGCAGAAACTACTTTCCCATCATTGTCTGCAGAACGTAACAGCAGAATTCTGATTGGTCGGTCACTCAAAGCGTGAGGAAAGCGGGGTGACAAGCGGAGGGCGGTGCAGCTCCCCGGAATCTGAAGATCAGTCGGGATCGGCTGTTATTAAAGGGTTTCTGTCATCAAGTTTTGACATTATAAGCTGTCTGACATTGGCTATGTGGTAATGTCAGACCAGCTTGATAATGTCTTTTTTATAAAAATCGGATGTATATATAGTCAGAAAAACTTACTTTTATAATATGTAAATTAGCCTCTAGGAGCAGGGGGGGCGTTGCCCTGCTCCTAGGGGCTCCGTGCGGCAACCTGCTGGCACGCCCCTTCTTACTTTGAGTGACAGTGCCGGGCAGCGATCCTCCACCACTGTCTCCTTCTGAAATCCCGCGCTGTCCTTGCTTCCGGGTGTACTCAGAGGTATTCAGCGCAGGCGCGGTGAGCTGAGGACAGCAGGCACCAGCGTCCTCTGCTCACCGCGCCTGCGCCGAATACAGAGCGGCGGCGCAGGCGCGGGATTTCAGAAGAAGACAGTGCAGGAGGATCGCTCCCGCACTGTCAATCAAACTAAGAAGGGCGTGCCAGCAGGTTGCCGGACAGGCCGCTAGGAGCAGGGCAACGCCCTGCTCTAGAGGCTAATTACATATTATAAAGTAAGTTTTCTGACATATACATCCGATTTCATAAAAGACATTATCAAGCTGGTCTGACATTAGCACATAGTCAATGTCAGACAGCTTAATGTCAAAACTGATGACAGAAACCCTAAAGGGCACCTGTCATCACCTTTATGCTGCCCATACTATCGGCGGTATAAAGTACAGACAGGTGAGGTGATTTCAGCGGTCGGTCATTTATACGTTAAAAGTAAGTGGTTACTAAGAACCAACATCACAATCATTGCAGACTGGGCCTGGAGAAGAGTCCCGGCCGCCTGAGAATAGTCCGGTTATTCCCGTCCACCTGCTGATGACTGACCGGCCTCTACCCAGTTTTCTCCCTTTCTCTCTAGGAGAGAACTGCCAATCATCAGCAGATGGCGGAGAGCAGGAGATTATAATAACCAGGACTCTTCTCAGGTGGATGGGACTCTTTCCAGGCCGGGCTGCAGTAATTATGATGCTGGTTCTCGGTAACCACTGACTTGTAGCTGATGAGGGACACAGCGTTGAGATCAGAATTTCTGTCACTGTTTTATGCCGCCCTCAGTGAGATCCAGTATAAGGTGGATGACAGGTTCCCTTTAAGTAGGAGGACGTGGGGGGGCAGCGGAGGAGGGTGCCGGAGGGTGAGAAGGGCAGCGGAGGGTGCCTGAGAAGAGGCCACAGAGGGCATGCCGGAGGAGTGGAAAGGACCGCGGAGGAGGTGCCGGAGGGTGAGGAGGGGCTGCGGAGGCCATGTATGGGGGGCTGAAGCAGAGGCCGTCGTTGGGGGTGGGGAGTTGGGCTGAGGAGGAGCCAGCCATTGGGGAGTGCCGGAGGGTTAGGAGGAGGCCGTGTGGAGGGGGTGCCGGAGGGGTAGGAAGGTCTGTGGAGAGGTGCCGGAGGGTGAGGAGGAGGCAGTGTGGAGGGGGTGCCGGAGGGTAGGAAGGTCCGCGGAGGGGGTGCCGGAGGGTGAGGAGGAGGCAGTGTGGAGGGGGTGCCGGAGGGTAGGAAGGTCCCGCGGAGGGGGTGCCGGAGGTGAGGGGGAGGCAGTGTGGAGGGGTGCCGGAGGGTGAGGAGGAGGCCGTGTGGAGGGTGCCGGAGGGGTGAGGAGGAGGAGGAGGAGGAGGAGGAGGAGGCCGTGTGGAGGGGTGCCGGAGGGTGAGGAGGAGGAGAAGGAGGCCGTGTGGAGGGGTGCCGGAGGGTGAGGAGGAGGAGGAGGAGGAGGAGGAGGAGGCCGTGTGGAGGGTGCCGGAGGGTGAGGAGGAGGAGGAGGAGGAGGCCGTGTGGAGGGGTGCCGGAGGGTGAGGAGGGAGGCAGTGTGGAGGGGGTGCCGGAGGGTAGGAAGGTCAGCGGAGGGGTGCCGGAAGGTAGGAAGGTCAGCGGAGGGTGCCGGAGGGTGAGGGGAGAGCAGTGTGGAAGGGGTGCCGGAGGGTAGGAAAGGTCCGCGGAGGGGTGCCGGAGGTGAGGAGGCAGTGTGGAGGGGGTGCCGGAGGAGGCAGTGTGGAGGGGTGAGGGGAGGCAGTGTGGAGGGGTGCCGGAGGGTAGGAAGGTCCGCGGACGGGGTGCCGGAGGGTGAGGAGGAGGCCGTGTGGAGGGTGCCGGAGGTGAGGGGAGGCAGTGTGGAGGGGGTTGCCGGAGGGTAGGAAGGTCCGCGGAGGGTGCCGGAGGGTGAGGAGGAGGCAGTGTGGAGGGGGTGCCGGAGGGTAGGAAGGTCCGCGGACCGGGGTGCCGGAGGTGAGGAGGAGCGCCGTGCATGGGGTGGCTGAGGAGGAGGCTGTGACGGAGAAGTGAGAAAGGGGTTGCGGAGGCCGTGCATGGGGTGGCTGAGGAGGAAGACTTGCGGGGGTGGCTGAGGAGGGGAGGCCGTGCGGAGAGGTGCTGGAGGGTGAGTAGGGCCGCGGAGGGGGTGCCGGAGGGTGAGGAGGAGGCCGTGCGGAAGGGGTGCCGGAGGGTGAGGAGGGTTGCGGAGGCCGTGCATGGGGTGGCTGAGGAGCAGGGGAGGGGGTTCTAGAGAAGGATGGTGGGGAGGTGTCGCGGCAGGGGAGCTGAGGAGGAGGGGTGCCAGTGGGCAGAGGAGGAGGTGGTGTGGGGGGCTGAGGAGGAGGGGTGCGGGAGTATTAGAAGGAGGGGAGTCGTGGGGGGGAACTCAGTCCGGACTGGGTGCTCACCTGCAGGGTGTGGATCGGCTGTACTTCCAGGTACACAGCGGAGCTGCCAGAATCCTCGCCGTCATGTTTGTCTCGCAGACGAGGCCAGGAATGGGGTGACGAGGGGAGACCTGCTTTATGCGGCGTCACCTTCTGTTTACCTGTCACAGCTGAGGCTCCGCTCCTCT
>JAKVIS010002611.1:0-21679 GCA_033119425.1 Bufotes viridis | reverse complement strand
GCCCGGGAAACACGGTCCGTGTGTAGCCACCATCTCCCAGGCCGACTGCACTCTCCTGACCAAACTGACAATATGACAGTAATGCATGATACAACCAGTCTCTAATCTGATGGTGGGGGTAAGTACACATGAGGAGGTGAGTACCACCACACAACTACCCTGTGGTCTGATATAGACTGGTTGTAATCATACATTACCAGGATCTCAAGTCTCCCTGACGCTCCACAGTGCCCCCAGGTGTCATCCACAGTTCCCCCATAACAGTGACATCCACAGTTCCCAATAACAGTGTCATCCGCAGTGCCCCCATAACAGTGACATCCACAGTGCCCCCAGGTGTCATCCACAGTTCCCCCATAACAGTGACATCCACAGTGTCCCAATAACAGTGTCATCCGCAGTGCCCCCATAACAGTGACATCCGCAGTACCCCATAACAGTGTCATCCGCAGATGCCCCCATAACAGTGTCATCCACAGTGCCCCCATAACAGTGTCATCCACAGTGCCCCCATAACAGTGACAACCACAGTGCCCCCATAACAGTGACAACCACAGTGCCCCATAACAGTGTCATCCACAGTGCCCCCATAACAGTGTCATCCACAGTGCCCCCATAACAGTGTCATCCACAGTGCCCCCATAACAGTGTCATCCACAGTGCCCCCATAACAGTGTCATCCACAGTGCCCCCATAACAGTGACAACCACAGTGCCCCCATAACAGTGTCATCCACAGATGCCCCCATAACAGTGACATCCACAGTGCCCCCATAACAGTGACATCCACAGTGCCCCCATAACAGTGTCATCCACAGCTGCCCCCATAACAGTGTTATCCACAGTGCCCCCATAACAGTGTCATCCACAGTGCCCCATAACAGTGACATCCACAGTGCCCCATAACAGTGACATCCACAGTTCTCCCATAACAGTGACATCCACAGTGCCCCCATAACAGTGACAACCACAGTGCCCCATAACAGTGACATCCACAGTGCCCCCATAACAGTGCCATCCACAGTGCCCCATAACAGTGACATCCGCAGTGCCCCCATAACAGTGACATCCACAGTGTCCCCATAACAGTGAGCATCCACAGTGCCCCCATAACGGTGACAACCACAGTGCCCCCATAACGGTGACAACCACAGTGCCCCATAACAGTGTACATCCACGGTGCCCCCATAACAGTGACATCACAGGTCCCCATAACAGTGACATCCACAGTGCCCCCATAGCAGTGTCATCCACAGTTCCCCCATAACAGTGACATCCACAGTTCCCCCATAACAGTGTCATCCACAGTGCCCCCATAACAGTGACATCCACAGTGCCCCATAGCAGTGTCATCCACAGTTCCCCCATAACAGTGACATCCACAGTGCCCCCATAACAGTGTCATCCACAGTGCCCCCATAACAGTGACATCCGCAGTGCCCCCATAACAGTGTCATCCACAGTGCCCCATAACAGTGACATCCGCAGTGCCCCCATAACAGTGACATCCACAGTGCCCCCATAACAGTGACGATCCACAGTGCCCCCATAACAGTGACATCCACAGTGCTCCCATAACAGTGACAACCACAGTGCCCCCATAACAGTGACATCCACAGTGCCCCCATAACAGTGTCATCCACAGTGCCCCCATAACAGTGACATCCACAGTGCCCCCATAACAGTGTCATCCACAGTGCCCCCATAACAGTGACATCCACAGTCCCCCATAACAGTGACATCCACAGTTCCCCCATAACAGTGACATCCACAGATGCCCCCATAACAGTGACATCCACAGGTGCCCCATAACAGTGACATCCACAGTTCCCCCATAACAGTGTCATCCACAGTGCCCCCATAACAGTGTCATCCGCAGTGCCCCCATAACAGTGACATCCGCAGGTCCCCCATAACAGTGACATCCACAGTGCCCCCATAACAGTGATCATCCACAGTGCTCCCATAACGGTGACATCCACAGTGCCCCATAACAGTGACAACCACAGTGCCCCCATAACAGTGTCATCCACAGTGCCCCATAACAGTGTCATCCACAGTGCCCCACATAACAGTGACATCCACAGTGCCCCCATAACAGTGACATCCACAGTGCCCCCATAACAGTGACATCCACAGTGCCCCCATAACAGTGACATCCACAGTGCCCCCATAACAGTGATCATCCACAGTGCCCCCATAACAGTGTCATCCACAGTGCCCCCATAACAGTGACATCCACAGTGCCCCCATAACAGTGACATCCACAGTGCCCCCATAACAGTGTCATCCTGCAGTGCCCCCATAACAGTGACATCCACAGTGCCCCCATAACAGTGACAACCACAGTGCCCCATAACAGTGACAACCACAGTGCCCCCATAACAGTGACAACCACAGTGCCCCCATAACAGTGACATCCACAGTGCCCCATAACAGTGACATCCACAGTGCCCCCATAACAGTGACATCCACAGTGCCCCATAACAGTGTCATCCACAGTTCCCCCATAACAGTGCCATCCACAGTTCCCCCATAACAGTGACATCCACAGTTCCCCCATAACAGTGACATCCACAGTGCCCCCATAACAGTGACATCCACAGTGCCCCCATAACGGTGACATCCACAGTGCCCCCATAACAGTGACATCCACAGTGCCCCCATAACAGTGACATCCACAGTGCCCCCATAACAGTGCCATCCACAGTGCCCCCATAACAGTGACATCCACAGTGCCCCCATAACAGTGACAACCACAGTGCCCCCATAACAGTGACATCCACAGTGCCCCCATAACAGTGACATCCACAGTGCCCCCATAACAGTGACATCCACAGTGCCCCCATAACGGTGACATCCACAGTGCCCCATAACAGTGACATCCACAGTGCCCCCATAACAGTGTCATCCACAGTGCCCCCATAACAGTGACATCCACAGTGCCCCCATAACAGTGACATCCACAGTGCCCCATAACAGTGACATCCACAGTGCCCCCATAACAGTGACATCCACAGTGCCGCCATAACAGTGTCATCCACAGTGCCCCCATAACAGTGTCATCCACAGTGCCCCCATAACAGTGACATCCACAGTGCCCCCATAACAGTGACAACCACAGTGCCCCCATAACAGTGACATCCACAGTGCCCCCATAACAGTGACATCCACAGTGCCCCCATAACAGTGACATCCGCAGTGCCCCCATAACAGTGACATCCACAGTGCCCCCATAACAGTGAGATCCACAGTGCCCCCATAACCAGTGACATCCACAGTGCCCCCATAACGGTGACATCCACAGTGCCCTCATAACGAGTGACAACCACAGTGCCCCCATAACAGTGTACATCCACAGTGCCCCCATAACAGTGACATTCACAGTGCCCCCATAACAGTGACATCCGCAGTGCCCCCATAACGGTGTCATCCACAGTTCCCCCATAACAGTGACATCCACAGTTCCCCAATAACAGTGTCATCCGCAGTGCCCCCATAACAGTGACATCCACAGTGCCCCCAGGTGTCATCCACAGTTCCCCCATAACAGTGACATCCACAGTTCCCCAATAACAGTGTCATCCGCAGTGCCCCCATAACAGTGACATCCACAGTTCCCCAATAACAGTGTCATCCGCAGTGCCCCCATAACAGTGTCATCCGCAGTGCCCCCATAACAGTGACAACCACAGTGCCCCCATAACAGTGACAACCACAGTGCCCCCATAACAGTGACATCCACAGTGCCCCCATAACAGTGACAACCACAGTGCCCCCATAACAGTGTCATCCACAGTGCCCCCATAACAGTGTCATCCACAGTGCCCCCATAACAGTGACATCCACAGTGCCCCCATAACAGTGACAACCACAGTGCCCCCATAACAGTGTCATCCACAGTGCCCCCATAACAGTGTCATCCACAGTGCCCCCATAACAGTGACATCCCCAGTGCCCCCATAACAGTGACATCTGCAGTGCCCCCATAACAGTGTCATCCGCAGTGCCCCCATAACAGTGACATACCACAGTGCCCCCATAACAGTGACAACCACAGTGCCCCTCATAACAGTGACAACCACAGTGCCCCCATAACAGTGACAACCACAGTGCCGCCATAACAGTGTTATCCACAGTGCCCCCATAACAGTGACATCCACAGTGCCCCCATAACAGTGACATCCACAGTGCCCGCTATAACAGTGTCATCCACAGTTCCCCCATAACAGTGACATCAACAGTGCCATCCACAGTTCCCCATAACAGTGACATCCACAGTTTCCACATAACAGTGACATCCACAGTGCCCCCATACCAGTGACAACCACAGTGCCCCCATAACAGTGACATCCACAGTGCCCCCATAACAGTGACATCCACGGTGCCCCCATAACAGTGCCATCCACAGTGCCCCCATAACAGTGCCATCCACAGTGCCCCCATAACAGTGCCATCCACAGTGCCCCCATAACAGTGACAACCACAGTGCCCCCATAACAGTGACATCCACAGTGCCCCCATAACAGTGACATCCACAGTGCCCCCATAACCAGTGACATCCACAGTGCCCCCATAACGGTGACAACCACAGTGCCCCCATAACAGATGACAACCACAGTGCCCCATAACAGTGTCATCCACAGTGCCCCCATAACAGTGACATCCACAGTGCCCCCATAACAGTGACATCCGCAGTGCCCCCATAACAGTGACATCCACAGTGCCCCCATAACGAGTGACAACCACAGTGCCGCCATAACAGTGTTATCCACAGTGCCCCCATAACAGTGACATCCACAGTGCCCCCATAACAGTGTTATCCACAGTGCCCCCATAACAGTGACATCCACAGTGCCCCCATAACAGTGACATCCACAGTGCCGCTATAACAGTGTCATCCACAGTTCCCCATAACAGTGACATTAACAGTGCCATCCACAGTTCCCCCATAACAGTGCCATCCACAGTTTCCCCATAACAGTGACATCCACAGTGCCCCATACCAGTGACAACTACAGTGCCCCCATAACAGTGACATCCACAGTGCCCCCATAACAGTGACATCCACAGTGCCCCCATAACAGTGACATCCACAGTGCCCCCATAACAGTGACATCCACAGTGCCCCCATAACAGTGACATCCACAGTGCCCTCATAACAGTGACAACCACAGTGCCCCCATAACAGTGACATCCACAGTGCCCCCATAACAGTGACATCCACAGTGCCCCCATAACAGTGACATCCGCAGTGCCCCATACGGTGTCATCCACAGTTCCCCCATAACAGTGACATCCACAGTGCCCCAATAACAGTGTCATCCACAGTGCCCCCATAACAGTGACATCCACAGTGCCCCCATAACGGTGTCATCCACAGTTCCCCCATAACAGTGACATCCACAGTTCCCCAATAACAGTGTCATCCGCAGTGCCCCCATAACAGTGACATCCACAGTTCCCCCATAACAGTGTCATCCGCAGTGCCCCCATAACAGTGTCATCCGCAGTGCCCCCATAACAGTGACAACCACAGTGCCCCCATAACAGTGACAACCACAGTGCCCCCATAACAGTGACATCCACAGTGCCCCCATAACAGTGACAACCACAGTGCCCCCATAACAGTGTCATCCACAGTGCCCCCATAACAGTGATCATCCACAGTGCCCCCATAACAGTGACAACCACAGTGCCCCCATAACAGTGACAACCACAGTGCCCCCATAACAGTGTCATCCACAGTGCCCCCATAACAGTGTCATCCACAGTGCCCCCATAACAGTGACATCCCCAGTGCCCCCATAACAGTGTCATCTACAGTGGCCCCATAACAGTGACATCCGCAGTGCCCCCATAACAGTGACATCCACAGTGCCCCCATAACAGTGACATCCACAGTGCCCCCATAACAGTGACAACCACAGTGCCCCCATAACAGTGACATCCACAGTGCCGCCATAACAGTGACATCCACAGTGCCCCCATAACAGTGTCATCCACAGTGTCCCCATAACAGTGACATCCACAGTGCCATCCACGGTTCCCCATAACAGTGACATCCACAGTTCCCCATAACAGTGACATCCACAGTGCCCCCATAACAGTGACAACCACAGTGCCCCCATAACAGTGACATCCACAGTGCCCCCATAACAGTGACATCCACAGTGCCCCCATAACAGTGACATCCACAGTGCCCCCATAACAGTGACATCCACAGTGCCCCCATAACAGTGTCATCCACAGTGCCCCCATAACAGTGACATCCACAGTGCCCCCATAACAGTGACATCCACAGTGCCCCCATAACAGTGACATCCACAGTGCCCCTATAACAGTGTCATCCACAGTGCCCCCATAACAGTGACATCTAACAGTGCCATCCACAGTCCCCATAACAGTGCCATCCACAGTGCCCCCATAACAGTGACATCCACAGTGCCCCCATAACAGTGACATCCACAGTGCCCCCATAACAGTGACATCCACAGTGCCCCATAACAGTGACATCCACAGTGCCCCATAACAGTGCCATCCACAGTGCCCCCATAACAGTGACATCCACAGTGCCCCCATAACAGTGACATCCACAGTGCCCCCATAACAGTGACAACCACAGTGCCCCCATAACAGTGACATCCACAGTGCCCCCATAACAGTGACCATCCACAGTGCCCTATAACAGTGTCATCCACAGTGCCCCATAACAGTGACATCCACAGTGCCCCCATAACAGTGACATCCACAGTGCCCCATAACAGTGTCATCCACAGTGCCCCATAACAGTGACATCCACAGTGCCCCCATAACAGTGACATCCACAGTGCCCCATAACAGTGACATCCACAGTGCCCCCATAACAGTGACATCCACAGTGCCCCCATAACAGTGCCATCCACAGTGCCCCCATAACAGTGCCATCCACAGTGCTCCCATAACAGTGACATCCACAGTGCCCCCATAACAGTGACATCCACAGTGCCCCCATAACAGTGACATCCACAGTGCCCCCATAACAGTGACATCCACAGTGCCCCATAACAGTGACATCCACGGTGCCCCCATAACAGTGACATCCACAGTGCCCCACATAACAGTGACATCCACAGTTGCCCCATAACAGTGACATCCACAGTGCCCCCATAACAGTGACAACCACAGTGCCCCCATAACAGTGACATCCACAGTGCCCCCATAACAGTGACATCCACAGTGCCCCCATAACAGTGCCATCCACAGTGCCCCCATAACAGTGCCATCCACAGTGCCCCCATAACAGTGCCATCCACAGTGCCCCCATAACAGTGACAACCGCAGTGCCCCCATAACAGTGACATCCACAGTGCCCCCATAACAGTGACATCCACAGTGCCCCCTAACCAGTGAGATCCACAGTGCCCCCATAACAGTGACAACCACAGTGCCCCCATAACGGTGACAACCACAGTGCCCCATAACAGTGTCATCCACAGTGCCCCCATAACAGTGACATTCACAGTGCCCCCATAACAGTGACATCCGCAGTGCCACCATAACGGTGACATCACAGTGCCCCCATAAGAGTGACAACCACAGTGCCGCCATAACAGTGTTATCCACAGTGCCCCCATAACAGTGACATCCACAGTGCTGCCATAACAGTGTTATCCACAGTGCCCCCATAACAGTGTCATCCACAGTTCCCCCATAACAGTGACTATCCACAGTGCCCCCATAACAGTGACATCCACAGTGCCCCCATAACAGTGACATCCACAGTGCCCCCATAACAGTGACATCCACAGTTCCCCATAACAGTGACATCCACAGTGCCCCCATAACAGTGACAACCACAGTGCCCCCATAACAGTGACATCCACAGTGCCCCCATAACAGTGACAACTGCAGTGCCCCCATAACAGTGACATCCACAGTGCCCCCATAACAGTGACATCCACAGTGCCCCCATAACAGTGACATCCACAGTGCCCCCATAACAGTGACAACCACAGTGCCCCCATAACGATGACAACCACAGTGCCCCCATAACAGTGTCATCCACAGTGCCCCCATAACAGTGACAACCACAGTGCCCCCATAACAGTGATATTCACAGTGCCCCCATAACAGTGTCATCCACAGTGCCCCCATAAGAGTGACAACCACAGTGCCGCCATAACAGTGTTTTCCACAGTGCCCCTATAACAGTGACAACCACAGTGCCCCCATAACAGTGACATCCACAGTGCCCCCATAACAGTGACATCCACAGTGCCCCTATAACAGTGTCATCCACAGTTCCCCATAACAGTGACATCCACAGTGCCCCCATAACAGTGACAACCACAGTTCCCTCATAGCAGTGACAACCACGGTTCCCTCATAGCAGTGACATCCACAGTGCCCCCATAACAGTGACAACCACAGTGCCCCCATAACAGTGACAACCACAGTTCCCCCATAACAGTGACATATAGAGTGCTCCCATAACAGTGACAGCCACAGTGTCTCATAACAGTGACTTCTAGAGTGCCCCTTAACAGTGACATCCAAATTGCCCCCATGTGTCATCCACAGTTCCTCCAAAGTGACCCCACGTGCCATCCAGTGCCCTAATGACATTCACAGTGCCCCTGTGCCATCCACAGTGCTTCCAAAGTGCCCTCATGTGCCATTCACAGTGCCCCTAATGACATCCACAGTGCCTCCATGTGCCATTCAAAGTGCTCCCCAGTGACCAGCCTCTGAGGCTGATCACTCTGCTGTCACTCATGTGTGTAGTGAACGGGAGTTGTGATGCCGGACACTACAGAAGGGTCACTTGGGTGCTGTCGTTCCCTTCATCTGTGGGGAGATTGGTTGTATATATATTGTAATCTCATTTACCTTAAGGTGCTTCCATGTACAGGCCTGCAAGGGTGTTATTTAGTTATAGGCCCTCCAGGGGAGCTAAAGAGCCAAGATATAAATAGCTGGGCCAGAGCAGGCTAGAGTTCAATGCAGACCCAGGTGTCTGTGAAGGCCACATGTCTCAGGCCTAGGCAGGTCAGCAGGAGCCATGCCGTACCATTCCAGAACGCAATAGGTACTACAAATACCAGAGGAGGTACTCAGTAATTGTAATCCCAAGGATAAAAGCCAGAGATAGGAGCATTGGGGCCTTGGAGTATATTTTGCCAGCCAGGATCAGTCAGGAAGAGAGTAAAAGCCGCCTGTACTGCAGAAGTCCTGCTTTATCCCTCTGTGAATCACCTTGCTAAATATAAGCCTGCCATTAATGTATTGTAACTTAAAGCCTGCTGAAACCAATCGTCTTCTGAGGAACTGTCAAGAGAGTGTATGCTGTTTATTACTGTTCAGTAAAGTGAAGTTCTGGTTTGCTATCCAAGCCTTCACCTCAATTATTCCTCCTATCAAATCGGTGTGCCACCGTTACCGGCACTGGCGTCACGGACATCAGGGACACCCAGCCACAGGCACGTAAATCTACAAACACCAAGGGCACCTCACACTACACCTGGCTGTGTCCCTCAAGAACCCAGAGAGTGCCCCAGAGGATCCACGTGCCAGCCTCTCCATCACTGGCATTCCCCAGGTCAGTACCTCATACTCCCCTGACTTGCGGATGCTACATGTGCAGCACTTACATTGCACTGTACATGAGTCAGTGCAGGCTTCACATACAAGTCTGTACACTCAGAAGACGGCTGGCGGTCCCAGCGCATGCGCAGTAGTGTGCAAGTCACAGACCAAGGAAGGCCGGCAGGAGGTGGTGACATCAGTGATGACTTGCCATCTCCTGCCTCAGGGAGGAAAAGAAGAAGACGGCACTGAACGAGAAGCCTGAAAATCGCTTTTGGCGCGGTCACGTGAGCATGAAGAGGATCGTAGGAACACCTGCGCTGCGGAGGGTAAGTATTGGTATAATAACCTTCCCTCCACAGGTTATTGACGTGGACAATTTTAGGGGCCAGAGAACCCCTTTAAAAATAATCTTGAAGGACAAGAAGAATGGCAGGACACAACAAACCAATGACAGGAGACATGTTTATTTGGATAGGTACATTTAATGAGGGGCCTATGCACCACTACTGGTACTTACAATGGTCAGCAGATGACACCCTAAGGGCTCATGCACATTGCCGTTTTGTGGGCGCAAATTGCGGATCCACAAAAAAAAATGGAAGCCGTCTGTGTGCATTAGGGTCATGCACATGAACAGCGGGTCTGCAATACACGGGCACCGGCTGTGTGCATCCTGCATCATGGCTCGGGACCCATTCACTTCAAGTGAATGGACCCATTCACTTCAAGTTCAATAGGTCAATTCACTTCAAGTGAATGGGTCCACGATCCACATGCGGCAGCCCTACAGTCAGTGCTCGTGGATCCACGTGCCAGCCTCTCCATCACTGGCATTCCCAGGTCAGTCCCTCATACTCCCTGACTTGGGGATGCTACATTTTGGCGCCACGAACAGGATACGCACGTTTCTGCAGTAATAGTGAATCGTGAACTTTGTGCCTTAACCATACTGCCAATTGACAAATTGCCCGTTTGCTTAAATGGACGTTGTGGACTGAAAACGTGCAAAAGTGTGCCTAAAACCTCCAAAAGCGCTGTGCAGTGTTGCGCTATCAAGAGGAAGAAAATCGCCGCATCAAAGTGTATTATTGTGGACTTTTGTGCCGTTCTACTACCGCTGGCTTGCTGTCAGTGAATAGCCGCCTCGTGGTACTCCAAGATGGCCGCCTGAGTCTCGGAATTTATGGCTGCGCCATCGCCTCCTCAACGGTGGGAATTGCTGAAGAGAACTCCGCCCACTTCACTCCAAAGGGCCTGCCTACTATAGGCCCTGAAGACACCGACGTTACTCACCACTGCAGGCTCCGCCTCTTCTCTTCAATGTCACCGCGCAGGGACGCTGTGCATGGGAATCACGTCCAGGCCTCCGGATCCCGCGAGACCTGACCAGCGCAACACAAGTGAGTACCGGACTCTTGAAAAATTGGGAAACCGAGTACCGGAGGGGAGGTCGCTTAATGATATAAAACTGGGTGAGCCCCCCGCCATAGTTAAAAAGGCCGATAAGCTCACTTACCGCATTTTTAAAGGGGCCGCACCGGCGATACCGTTGCCGCTAGCAACTCCTCAAAGCAGCGGGCCGGAATCCAATTCATTCATAGCTCCAATCGGCCATGTCTGGATTCCGAGTAGCAGAGCAGCCTGCCCCCAGGGAGCCTGTGGCCACAGGCGGTACTGCAGCCACCAACATGATGCTACTGACTATGCCGTATTACTTTGGGGCCCCATAATTTCCACGCTACGCAGGGGAGGCTCATAATTTAAAGGACTTTAAGGACAAAATACTGGCCCTGTTTAGGCTCTATCCCATCACCGCTGAGCAGCAAATGGAGATCCTTTTAGCCCAGTTAGAAGGGGCAGCCCGCAGAGAAGTCATGTCCTGGCCCAGTTCCGAGAGGAGCACCATGGAGAAAATTTTTGACCGCCTCAGTACCACCTTTGAAGCTCAGACAGTGTCTGAAGTAAAGATGCGCTTCTTCAGTAAAAAAACAGAAGCCTGGTGAGTCACTCCGCGATTTTGCTTTATCCCTCCAAAAGGCCTTAAGGGCCGTTATCCAGATAGACCCCAGAGAGGCTGACAGCCAAGACCAAACCCTAAGGGAACAATTTATTGCGGGTGTAAATAATGAACATTTAAAGGCTCAATTGAAAATGCTGTCGGCCCAACACCCTAGTAGTAACTTTCTGGACTTTAAGGAGCTGGCCATTAGTATTCTGAGTCAAAACCTGCCTACTGAATCAGTAGCCCCTCTTGAGCCACCTGTCTGTAACCCTAAGCTGACTGGTACCAACCTGCCAGCGGCCAGCCAAGCCGCCCAGGCTCCAGCCTCTGATATAGTGGCTGCTTTGATGGAGCAGGTTAACTATCTCACTAAGAGCCTAGAAAAAGTATGTAAGAAACTAGAGGAGTGGGAAAAACCGTTAATGTCAGAAGATGAGTTCCTTCTACCTCAGAGGCCTTTCCCCCCTGTGTACCAGGAGGTTTATCCCAGAGATCCTGGGAGACGTTCAAGTGACCGGATTAGAAACCGCAAGCGGCCTGTCTGTAATTACTGCAAAAAGTTGGGCCATACTGAATCTACATGCTGGCAGTTAACGGGCCACCCCGAGGCTGAGGACCGCCCTCGGGAGGTAGACCAATAGGTCCAAGGGATCCAAGCTGGATGCCCCGTTATGTGGCTGTCCCAAAATAAACGTCCGGATCAATGGGGTGCCTTTTGAAGCTTTGTTGGACACTGGGTCTCAAGTCACCACTATTCAGCAGCCCACCTTTGACAAATTCTGGGACTCCAGCCTGCTAACCCAGCCACCTGAGTCCTGGCTGGAGATCATTGCAAGTAATGGCAAGCCCATAAAAGTCCATGGGTATTGGGAGCCCACTCTCCAGGTGGGAGAAGCTACTTTACCACAGCAAGGAGTGATCGTGGTACAAGCCAGGGATAAAGGGGTCACCCGTGATTGTCGGGACCAATGTTTTCAAAAATTGCTACCCGAGGTACTTGAAGCCTTACATCAGACCTTGCCCTCGGCTTCCTCTGCATCCAAGAAGGCCATCCAAAAGACTATCAGTGTATTGTGTGCTCAGCAGAGGTTTGCAAATGAAAAAGGGAGATCTGTACCGCCAGGATCCGGGATAATCGGCTGGTGACTCTGCCACCAAACTCTCAAACTCATCCTGTGGTGCCGTGCCGTCCTCGGGGTCCAAGGCCAGGACTATCCAGCCTTAGTGGAGCCTATCCAGATGGAAAGTTATCCCTACGTGAGAGCTGCCAAGTGCCTGGTGACCGTCTCCCAAGGTAAAGTACCTGTCCGTCTGATTAACCTCAGTGATCATCCTGTTGCGCTTACTAAGCACTGCCCTGTTGCCCAGCTTTCCCAGGTCTCCTTCCAGGATGTCATCCGCCTGCCGGTCACCGAGACGTCGCTAGCTGCATCCAGTGTTCACCTTCCTCCAATCAGCCCACAGGTGCCCTGGTGGGACGAACTCCATGTAGGGGACGAAGCTACCCCCAATATCAACTAGAGGGAGTCCTGGATCTGGTGAAAAACATCACCAAGCCTTCAGTAAGCACGCAACAGACTATGGAGAGGTCAGTGTAATCCAGCACACTATACCCACTGGCTCTCATCCTCCCATTAAAGAGAGGTACAGACCCATACCACCTACCACATATCAATCTGTCAAAGAAATGAAACAAGAGATGAAGGGCTCTAATATAATCCGTGACAGCCATAGTCCCTGGGCTGCACCCTTGGTCCTTGTTCGAAAAAAAGATGGCAATATCCGGTTTTATGTGGACTATAGAAAAATCAATCAGATAATCCACAAGGATGCCTATCCGTTGCTCACGCATTGTGGAGTCCCTAACTGCTTTGGGCTCCTCAGCTTATTTCTCCACACTAGATCTAACCAGCTGGTACTGGCAGGTACCAATAGCCCCATAGGACCGAGAAAAGACTGCTTTTACCACTCCCATGGGCCTGTTTAAATTTAACTATATGCCTTTCGGACTATGTAATGCCCCTGGGACCTTTCAAAGGTTAATGGAGCGGTGCTTAGGCCATAAGAACTTTGAGACGGTGTTGCTGTATTTGGATGACGTCATAATCTACTCTAAGACTTACGAGGACCATTTAAAATATCTAGCTGAAGTGTTTGAAATCCTTATCAAGTATGGCCTCAAAATCAAGCCGTCCAAATGTCATCTGCTTAAGCCTGCTGTAAAGTATCTGGGACATGTTGTGAGCGCAGAGGGGGTCCTGACCCTGACAAGTTGGCTGCTGTCCGAAATTGGCCGGTCCCTACCGCCGTGAAGGAGGTGAGGAGCTTTCTTAGTTTTGCTGGTTATTACCGACGCTTCATCCCTCATTTTGCTCAAATAGCAGATCCAATTCAGGCGCTCCTGAGGGGTCAACCTAAGAAAAGTCCAAAGACTCCTTTCCCTATTGAGTGGAATAAAGAAAGGGAGATCGCATTCCAGCTCCTAAAGAAAAAGCTGACTGAGCCCCCTGTCCTGGGTTATCCAGATTACAACAAGCCATTCCACCTCTACACGGATGCCAGCAAGAGAGGCCTGGGAGCTGTGCTGGCTCAAGTTCAGGAAGGTAAAAAGAGGGTAATAGCATACGCCAGTCGATCCTTAAAGGGAGCTGAGAAGAATGATCAGAATTACAGTTCCTTCAAGTTGGAGTTTCTGGCCCTGGTATGGGCTGTGACTGAGAAGTTTAAAGACTACCTGGCTGCTACTCCGTTTATTGCATTTACTGACAATACCCTCTAGCCAACCAACATGCAAAGTTGGGGGCCTTAGAGCAGAGATGGGCCTCCCACCTCGCCAATTATGACTTCACTGTGAAGTACCGGACTGGCAGCTCCAATGATAATGCTGATGCCCTGTCTCGGCTTCCTACTGAAGAAGCCCCTGATTATCTACAGGATGCCTGGGAGGATGTGGAGATGCCAGCGTTCTACAATAAATTTGCTCAGCAAGATCACACTCAAGCTGCCAATAACCCGGTTGTGGATACGTCCTCATGGAACAAGCCTGGACCCAGAGAGGAGAGGTGGATTAAGCTGCAGTCAAAAGTAGAGTTGTTGGTGAACTGCTTGACTTCCTTGCCAGTGGGAGAGCCCCTAAAAGAATCCGTCAGAAGACAGCAGACCCTGAGCTAGCCAAATTGTGGAGACAGCACCACCAACTTCTTCTTCAGAAAGGCCTGTTGCTGCGGAGAAGCCTGGATCCAGTGTCCTATGATAGAGTGTACCAGATCCTCATCCCACGTCGAGATGCAGGTATTGTTATGGAGATGTACAATGACAGGTCAGGACATTTCAAGCGTCCAAAAGACTAAGGCCACTATCCGCAGGAGGTTCTATTGGGTCGGAATGAGACGACATCGAGAGGTGGTGCCGGGAGTGTGCAGCCTGTGCCGTTAGGAGAAGTGAACACTAGAGATGAGCTGCAACATTTAAGTAAAGCTCTGTGTCAGGACTTGGTGCTATTATCAGCAAGTTGGATCCCATCGATCAGTCAGCATATGGAATCTATAGGCGGCTGCCACCAACTTCGAACTGTAGAACAGCTGAAGGACCTGGCGTGGCGCAGCCGATCTATGACAGGCAGCGTGGCTCAGCACGGATCAAATCCTGTGCTGAGCCACGCTCTGCACTGATCACTGACAGTGACAGCCACGCCAGGTCCTTCAGCTAGTTCTACAGTTCGGCTTAGTGGCAGCCGCCCCTATGGATTCCATATGCGCGTATTGTGGAACCCATAACGGGATGCGCACATTAACCACCACCCAACCTCGAACAACAGACTTTTTTAAATGTTCGGCCATCTCTAGTGAACACCACAACCAGAGAGCGCCTCTGCATCCCATTGTAAGTAAAGCACCTCTTGAACTTGTTGCTATTGGATCATGTGAAGTTGGAGCCCAGTCGCTTAGGGCCATACCTATGCCTTGCCTATTATTGATCATTTCACCAAGTTTGTTGTAGCCGTGCCTGTAAACGACCTGACGGCCAAGACGGCAGCAGAGATGTTCTGGAAGCACTTCCTCCTGCCCTATGGCTGTCCCGAGAAGATCCTCACCGACCAAGGGTCTGCCTTTGAGTCTCAGCTATTCCACAAATTGTGCCGGCTGCATGACTGCCAGAAGATCCGGACCACAGCCTACCATCCGCAAGGTAACGGACTGTGAGAAAATGAACAAGATATTAATTGAAATGTTGAGAGCCGTGCCTCCTGAGACCAGAGGAGATTGGCCTAATCTGCTACCACAGCTCATGTACACTTATAACAACACAATCCACTGCTCTCCCGGGTACACTCCCTTCTACTTGATGTTTGGACG
Source organism: Bufotes viridis (assembly GCA_033119425.1). Classification (NCBI taxonomy): domain Eukaryota; kingdom Metazoa; phylum Chordata; class Amphibia; order Anura; family Bufonidae; genus Bufotes; species Bufotes viridis. The sequence goes on along the minus strand of JAKVIS010002611.1, from coordinate 5,753 downwards.
TCAGGGTAAATTGCCTGAGGAATATTCCCTGGATGTACAAGTGCCGGATGCCATTAATCCCCTGCCTAAAACCGACTGGGTAGCGGAACATCAAAGGCACTTGCTTAATGCCAAAGAAATTGTACAGGAGCGTATGGAGGGTGCCCGGGAGCGACAGCAAAAGGACTACGATCTGGCGGCCCATGCAGAGCCCCTTGCTGTGGGGGATGCAGTGTGGTTAAAGAATAACCACCGCAACAGTAAGCTGGACAGTAAATGTGAGCGGACTCCCTATCTTGTATCTGCCATCCCCAATGCTGGAAACCATTACTATGAGATCACCAGAGAGGGTAAGGGTTCCCAAATTGTTCACAGAAACTGCCTAAAACTCTGCATTAAAAAGGGGCCTATTGTTGGAGATTCCGGATCCAAGTCTCCTGAGCCAGATTCTGCTGCTCGGCCTGCTGAACCTATGCAGGCCATAGCGGACTTGCTGAATGATGCTGATCCGCTTCACTGGTTCCTTACACCCTGGTTGAACTTTGTGGTGCCTGCCCTGGCACCTACTGAGCCTTCCTCTGCAGAAGGTCTATACCAGGGTGCTGTTGAACAGGGTCCCACTGATGTGGAGGAGAACCTGCCTCTAAGGAGGTCCACCCGGTCTAACAGGGGCGCCCGCCAGTCCTGTTTTGAGGACTACGAATACGCTGCAGGTGTTTCCAACGGGAAACCTCTGTGTGAGCCTCCATTGATTAAGCTCTGTGCCCAGAGATGGACTCCCCATGTGCGAGCCTCTGAGATATTGTTTTATTGTGGACTTATGCATTCTCATATGGACTATCCTGGCGTTTCCCAATTTATACGCTGTGCCAGGTCAGCGCCCCAGTTCCAAATCACTATCCTGTGAGAAGAGAACGACGCCCCTTGTCACTGCGCCTTACCTTGCCAACTGGACCTGATATAATTCTTGTATAAACAGATGATATTGATATATATATGTCCATGTATGCCTGCATCTTCTTTTTGTCTTTCAGGTGAAAGATCCAGTTGGGCGGACTCCTGTTTGAGTACGAGGCGCACTCATCTTAAAGGGGTATGTAGTGTACGAGGAGTTGTGATGCCCGACACTACAGAAGGGTCATTGCTGTCGTTCCCCTTATCTGTGGGGAGATTGGTTGTATATATATTGTAATGTGATTTACCTTTAAGGTGCTTCCATGTACAGGCCTGCAAGGGTGTTATTTAGTTATAGGCCGCCAGGGGGAGCTAAAGAGCCAAGATATAAATAGCTAGGCCAGAGCAGGCTAGTGGGGAGTGCAGACCCGGGAGTCTGTGAAGGCCACATGTCTCAGGCCTAGGCAGGTCAGCAGGAGCCAAGCTGTACCATTCCAGAACGCAAGAGGTACTACAAATACCAGATGAGGTACTCAGTAATTGTAATCCCAAGGATAAAAGCCAGAAATAGGGCATTGGGGCCTTGGAGAATATTTTGCCAGCCAGGATCAGTCAGGAAGAGAGTAAAGCCGCCTGTACTGCAGAAGTCCTGCTTTAACCCTCTGTGAATCACCTTGCTAAATATAAGCCTGCCATTAATGTACTGTAACTTAAAGCCTGCTGAAACCAATCGTCTTCTGAGGAACTGTCAAAAGAGTGTATGCTGTTTATTACTGTTCAGTAAAGTGAAGTTCTGGTTTGCTATCCAAGCCTGCACCTCAATTATTCCTCCTATCAAATCGGTGTGCCACCGTTACCGGCACTGGCGTCACGGACATCAGGGACACCCAGCCACAGGCACGTTAATCTACAAACACCAAGGGCACCTCACACTACACCTGGCTGTGTCCTCAAGAACCCAGAGAGTGCCCCAGAGGATCCACGTGCCAGCCTCTCTATCACTGGCATTCCCCAGGTCAGTCCCTCATACTCCCCTGACTTGGGATGCTACATGTACAGCACTTACATTGCATTGTACATGAGTCAGTGCAGGCTTCACATACAAGTCTGTACACTCAGAAGACGGCCGGGCGGTCCCAGCGCATGCGCAGTAGTGTGCAAGTGACGGACTAAGCGAAGGCCGGCAGGAGGCGGTGACATCAGTGATGACTTGCCATCTCCTGCCTCAGGGAGGAAAGGAAGAAGACGGCACTGAACGAGAAGCCTGAAAATCGCTTTTGGTGCGGTCACGTGAGCGTGAAGAGGATCGTAGGAACACCTGCGCTGCGGAGGGTAAGTATTGGTATAATAACCTTCCCTCCACAGGTTATTGACGTGGACAATTTTAGGGGCCGAGAACCCTTTAAAAATAATCTTGAAGGACAAGAAGAATGGCAGGACACAACAGACCAATGACAGGAGACATGTTTATTTGGATAGGTCACATTTAATGAGGGCCTATGCACCACTACTGGTACTTACAATGGTCAGCAGATGACACCCTAAGGGCTCATGCACATTGTCGTTTTTGTGGGCCTAAACTCGGATCCACAAAAAAATGGAAGCCGCCTGTGTGCATTAGGTCATGCACACGAACAGTGGGTCCGCAATACACGGGCACCGCCGTGTGCACCCTGCATCATGGCTCCGGACCCATTCACTTCAAGTTCAATGGGTCAATTCACTTCAAGTGAATGGGTCCACGATCCACATGCGGCAGCCCTACAGTCAGTGCCCGTGCATGAGCTCCTTATGCATGTGGCTAAATCCTTGCCTGTTTTATGGACAAGAATAGAACATGTTCTATATTTTTGCGGGCCGCGGATCAGACATACAGATCCGACAGTACACGGTGTGCTGTCTCATCTTTTATGCCCTATTGAAGTGAATGGGTTCGCATCCAACCAGCAAAAATGCTGCTCTGGATGCGACTCAATACACAGTCAAGTTACTGACCTTATCCCCTCTATGTCACTAAAACACCAGTAAATCAGATTTCCTTCAAAGAGGTCTATTTTTTTCTAATTTTTTGTTGTCTAAACCTGGGGTGCGCCTTAGGCCTCTTTCACTACGGGCGAGCTTGCTGCGTGGTGCAATGCTGAGACGCATTGCACCCGCACTGAACTCGGACCCATTCATTTCTATGGGGCTGTGCACATGAGCGGGTTATTTTCACGCATCACTTCTGCGCTATGCGTGAAAATGGCAGCATGCTCCAGTTTCTGCATTTTTCACGCAACTCAGGCCCCCATAGAAGTGAATAGGGCTGCTGGAAAATCGCAAGCATCCGCAACAAGCGCGGATGCAGTGCGATTTTCCGCATGGTTGCTAGGAGACGTCGGGATGCGTATCCGATCTTTATTATTTTCCCTTATAACATAGTTATAAAGGAAAATAATAGCCTTCTCAATAGAGAATGCAAAGTAAAAAGGGCACTAGAGGGTTAAAAATAATAAAAAGATAAACGTACCCCTCCATTTGATGGCGTAGCAGCCGGTTAACGGTCTCCTGCTCTGTATTTAACCCTCTAGTGCCCTTTTACTTTGCATTCTCTATTAAGAATGCTATTATTTTCCTTTATAACTATGTTATAAGGAAAATAATAAAATCTACAGAATATCTCCACCCGAAACCGGACTCCAGTGAAGCTCTGGCTTCGGGTCTGGGTACTAAACATGGCGATTTTTCACACGCGCTTGCAAAACGACATACAAACGTTTTCACACGCGCGGAAAATCGTGCATATTCTCGCAACGCACTGCCTTCTTATAGTTTCCATACTGTACTGTCATGCCATTAACCACCACACAGTCGAACCTATTGCACATGTCCATCATGTTCCATACTGTACTGCCATCAACTACTGCCACCACACGCTAGACATCTCCTGTACCTTGTCCGTCATGCTCCATACTGTACTGCCAAGGTACAGGAGATGTCTGGCTGTGTGGTGGCAGTACAGTATGGAACATGATGGACAAGGTGCAGTAGATGTGTGGTGGCAGTAGTTGGTGGCAGTACAGTATGGAACATGACAGACAAGGTACAGGAGATGTCTGGCTGTGTGGTGGCCGTAGTTGGTGGTAGTACAGTATGGAACATGACGGACCAGGTACAGGAGATGATGTCTGGCTGTGTGGTGGTAGTAGTTGATGGCAGTACAGTATGGAACATGATGGACAAGGTGCAGTAGGTGTCTGGCTGTGTGGTGGCAGTAGTTGGTGGCAGTACAGTATGGAACATGATGGACAAGGTGCAGTAGGTGTCTGGCTGTGTGGTGGCAGTAGTTGATGGCAGTACAGTATGGAACATGAAGGACAAGGTGCAGTAGGTGACTGGCTGTGTGGTGGCAGTAGTTGATGGAAGTACAGTATGGAACATGACGGACAAGGTACAGGAGATGTCTGGCTGTGTGGTGGCAGTAGTTGGTGGCAGTACAGTATGGAACATGATGGACAAGGTGCAGTAGATGTCTGGCTGTGTGGTGGCAGCACAGTATGGAACATGATGGACAAGGTGCAGTAGATGTCTGGCTGTGTGGTGGCAGTAGTTGAGTGGCAGTACATTATGGAACATGACGGACAAGGTACAGGAGATGATGTCTGGCTGTGTGGTGGTAGTTGATGGTAGTACAGTATGGAACATGACGGACAAGGTACAGGAGATGTCTGGTCATGTGGTGGCAGTACAGCATGGAACATGACTGACAAGGTACAGGAGATGTCTGGCTGTGTGGTGGCAGTACAGTATGGAACATGATGGACAAGGTACAGTAGATGTCTGGCTGTGTGGTGGCAGTAGTTGGTGGCAGTACAGTATGGAACATGACGGACAAGGTACAGTAGATGATGTCTGGCTGTGTGGTGGCAGTAGTTGGTGGCAGTACATTATGGAACATGACGGACAAGGTACAGGAGATGATGTCTGGCTGTGTGGTGGCAGTAGTTGGCAGTACAGTATGGAACATGATGGACAAGGTGCAGTAGGTGTCTGGCTGTGTGGTGGTAGTAGTTGATGGCAGTACACTATGGAACATGATGGACAAGGTACAGGAGATGTCTGGCTGTGTGGTGGCAGTACAGAATGGAACATGATGGACAAGGTACAGTAGATGTCTGGCTGTGTGGTGGCAGTAGTTGGTGGCAGTACAGTATGGAACATGACAGACAAGGTACAGTAAATGATGTCTGGCTGTGTGGTGGTAGTAGTTGGTGGCAGTACAGTATGGAACATGACAGACAAGGTACAGGAGATGTCTGGCTGTGTGGTGGTAGTAGTTGATGGCAGTACAGAATGGAACATGATGGACAAGGTGCAGTAGGTGTCTGGCTGTGTGGTGGTAGTAGTTGATGGCAGTACAGTATGGAACATGACGGACAAGGTACAGGAGATGTCTGGCTGTGTGGTGGCAGTAGTTGGTGGCAGTACAGTATGGAACATGATGGACAAGGTGCAGTAGGTGTCTGGCTGTGTGTTGGTAGTAGTTGATGGCAGTACAGTATGGAACATGATGGACAAGGTGCAGTAGGTGTCTGGCTGTGTGGTGGTAGTAGTTGGTGGCAGTACAGTATGGAACATGACGGACAAGGTACAGGAGATGATGTCTGGCTGTGGCGGCAGAAGCAGACACGTTCCACGGAGATATTTTAATTGCCTAATTGGAGTCGGGAAGGAATATTTTCCCCCTTAAGTGGGGAAAATTGGCTTCTGCCTCACAGGTTTTTTTTTGCCTTCCTCTGGATCAACTTGTAGGAAACAGGCCGAACTGGATGGACAGATGTCTTTTTCGGTCTTATATACTATGTTACTAGTGGACGGACCTAAAAATGACGGTTATTTTC
>JAKVIS010002610.1:0-21765 GCA_033119425.1 Bufotes viridis | reverse complement strand
CCAACTTTTATCCTTTTGGCCTGGTTGACGTCATCATTTATTTGACCCTTCTTCTGATCTGCCAGAAGGAAGGAAAATGAGATGTACAATGGATCCTGTCTGTGTTGCAGCTTATAGGCCTGTGTAAATGCCAGAATTGGCTTATGATTCGGTAGCCAAAAGCAGGAGTGGGTAGAAAGCACAGAATACATGCAAATATTCCATTCATGTGTCATCTCTGTTTGATCCACTCTCTAGTTTTTTTTGGGCTTTAGCACATACTGATGGATTACTGACCAAATGCTGACTGAGTGAAGGCGGAAGCTCAACAGACAGGAACCGTTTTTGGGGGGTTATTGTTCTGATGGATCAGAGGAAGGGCAAAGTATTCAGTGATGTCAACACAAACTTACTGCTGACACCCTCTCCACTCTGTCAGGAGGCTCTACTTGTATAAGCATTTAATAGAACAGGTCCTGTAGACATCTTTGTTGAATCAGCTGACAACAGTGTAAAGAGGAGTGCGCTCTTTCACTCTATAGTAGGATCTTGGGGCTCTGCACCGGTTCTTTATTCCGGCGCTAACATCGACCTGTAATGCTGAGTCAACACTTCGATTCATTTGGTCAGTTTTGGCCCCGTAACTGCCCAACTAAGTGAAGTATGCAGTGATTCTAAGAGGACGCCTGTCATCTGCATGTCTTACTGACTCACATTATTGTTTCACTACCACAGCAGACTCCCTAAGCGTTTTACTGCAAGGCACAGTGTTCTACACCACTATACAGGCTCTCTGCAGCCAGGAAATAGCTCTTTTTAACGTGATTCGCCTCGAATAAATTCAGATCGAATAGAATCTTTTTCGAGTAATTCGCTAATCAAACTTTTGATAAATTCGCTCATCTCTAGTTAAAATGTATAATTTTTTGGTCACAAACTAGCATATAAAAGTCCCAATTTAATACAAATGGCAAAATTGCAACTTTTTGACTTACACCACTCTTACAAATAGGCATGGCGTGGCCAGTAAGTGGCAGGTCACTGGCAGGTTCCCTACACTCTGACTCTTTTAACAACATGTGCACCAGAAACCAGTGCTAATTAGACCAGAAGTCTATGCAATCTCTTGCTGGTGCTGCATTTCTTTTCTGACCGACAACCCTGACAATACTCCAGAATGATTACCTCTTAATAATTCAGGTACTTTATACACGAGCAGGGTTTGTTACTAAGACTGATCCACAAAAACATAAGTCCTAATAAAAAATCTCTCTCCAAGTCTTTATTAACATATCCCCTCTTATAATGTTTTGGAATACCGGTAGTATATTGGTGGGTGTGACTTCTGTTATCTAGTGGCTGACGATGGAGCAGAGAAGGAGGAGGAGTCTGGGTGGGAGAAGTGTAAAGGGATGATGACAATGTGAAAGACACCATACTGGATGTGGCCATGGATGTGACGTGGCTGCTGCAAGTGGGACCGGGAAAGGAGGGAAGTCCAGTTGCAGTAGCTGGCTGCTAGTGCTGAGTGAATCGAGCCTCGGATCCTAGATTAGAAATTGTTTCGCTCCAAGTTTCAGTTTTAATGCTGTAATGGAGATGGGTCTCCATACAGCATTAAAATGTTTGGGCTCTGGCAAGGTGAATATAGTCCGTTGTTAGGGGCAATCAACAGCAAAAATGCATACAGTGATGCGGGTGCGTTTGCACCTTTTTTTTTTGTACGATTAGCGTTCATTCTTTAAACCGTTTTTACTACTTGTTTTGGCAGGGATGGAGGCTCTTCCGCTGATGTGGCTTCCTCTTTCCCTCATACCTTTGAACGACGGGTGGGTGTGTGGTTTGATCGCCTGGTATCTTTTCTACCTCCCTCCCTTACCTTATCTCCTGGTTGGGTTTCTATGTTATTTGTTGTCTGTTTTCCCCTGGTCATCGTACTGTCTTTCCCTATGTGTCTTCCCTTTCCTGTATGGATGGTATCTATGTCTTTTGATCCACCCTCTTAGATAGGTGCTATGGCTTCTGTTAAATTTTGCTCTTATAACGTAAAATGGCCTCAATGAGCCTGTCAAGAGGAACCAAATCATGTACAATCTTTCATAAACAACGGGTGGGTGTGGCTTTTCTGCAGGAGACCCATTTTAAAACTGGCCATGTCCCCTCTTGCAGAAGTAAATACTTCTACGTAGGGTTCAAAGCACTTTTGGGGTCTAAGTCTCGGGAGTAGCCATTGCCATCCACAAGGATGTCCCTTGCTCCGCGACTTATTAGCCATTGTGTGGTGAAGTAGAAAATTACAGCGCTTTTTGGCATGTATTAGTGGCAAAAAAAGTATTATTGCCCGTTCAAGCGGTGCAGTTATATGCTCTAAAGCAGAGATCGCAACCTGCAGCATCAGCTCACAGCAAACTACAACTCTAGTATGCCCGGACAGCCTACAGCTTTCCAGACTACAGCAGGGTATGATGAGTGTTCTAGTTTTACAACAACTGGAGGGCGCAGGTTGAGCATCCTAACTCTAAAGCCTGTTTGGCGTGTAATAGTCGGAGAAAAAGAGCTTATTAGCCGTTATGTGGTAAAGTGAAAAAATGACAGCCCTTTTGGCGTGTATTGAGTAGCAAAAAAAAGTACTGAAGAAGCGCATTCAGTGGTGCAGTTATATGTTCTAAAGCCTTTTAGTGAATATTTGGATCAGGCTTATTAGCCATTGTGTGGTGAAGTGAAAATGATAGCCCTCTTTGGCGTGTATTAGTGGTAAAAACAAGTATTATTTGCCATTCAGCGGTGCAGTTACTTATGTTCTAAAGCCTTTTTGGTGTGTATAAATTAGGAAAAAAAGGGGCTTATTAGCTGTTCGCTATTGGTGAAGTAAGAAAATGGAGCAGGCCCTGTGCCCTCACCTGTCCTCAACCTGCCTCTGTCATCTTTCTGTTTCCTCATCGCCAGAGAAGTACTTATATGCTGTGGGCTCAGCTCCACCTACAGCGAAGGGCAGTCTACTAGAGGACAGTCAGCTACTGCCCAGCCCAAGATCTGGAGAAGAACATCCGCCGCTTCCTCCGGTGGCGGGCAGAAAAGTAGTGATGAGAGAGGGGAGGCGTGGGCTGGTGCTTGAAGCCGGTCGAGGCTCCTGGCCCAGAGACGTTGAGGAGGACATCATGGTACAGACAGTACTTGATGATGCTTTCTCACTTGAATTGGGATGAAGGGCTTCATCATCATTGGGAGAAAAGTGTCAGCAACGCGTTAGGCTGCGGCAGAGACAGCAGGTTGGTAGAGTGGCTGGGAGACAGGGTGGCAGCAGTGGGAGATCGGGGCTAAACATGCCCGGGATAGACCACCCCTTCACAGGAGCCTACCTGTCAGAAGAAGTAGTGGTGCAAGTAATCACAGAGGCAGCGGTAGTAGCAGTGGTGTAGGTGTTGGGGTAAAATCACCAACTTGGGGGGAGTGTGGCAGTTTTGATTAGCTGTCGGAGGAGGTGAACATGGCCATTGCCGAATCTGTGGGCGAAGGTGACGGTGCCCGGGAGTGCCAATATTTGGCACCACGGCACTGCATCAACATACTGTATGCAGTGTCACCATAAAGTGACTGGGAGAACCGTGGGTCCAATGTGGTGGTCCAGCCTGCCGAGGCAATCACTGCATCACCCAGTGTCATTCTCGATTTCAGGCAGTCAGGCTCCAAAAAAATACATATCGCTTTATGGGCAAGTATCCTTATTTAGCAGATCACGTGACATGCAGCCACGCCAAAATGGATATGGTCGTGTGCATGAGACTTAATCCTATCTTTTTGGCCTGCCCGTGAGAGGGGCTTATCTTGGCCTATCACATGTAATGCACATGTGTTATGAGCATGATCAGCCCGGGAACACGGTTCAATTGAGGACACAATTCCTAGGCCAACCACACTCTCTTGACCATAACTGGCTGCATCACAGTAATTTATGATACAGTCAGTCCAGCCACAGTGCCCGCTTTGCCATCCACAGTGCCCCATTTGCCATACACAGTGCCCCAGTGCCATCTACAGTGCCTCCATTGCTATCCACAGTGCCTTAATTCCCATCCACAGTGCCCCCATTGCCATCCAGTGTCCCTATTGCCATCCACAAAATGCCCCCTTTGCCATCAACTGTTCCCCAGTGACATTCCCCAGTGACAATTATTCTCTCTGGGAGGAGTTGATCCCTCTGATCAAGTCCTCAAGCCATATAATGATCATCGCCTTAAAGCCAGACACGGTACAAAAAAGTTTGTGGTCTACTTGGTACAGGTTGCCTTGTATGCAACTCTTCCGTACTGTTCAGAGCGCCCGGCAGCACAGGGGAAATTCCTTCAATTCTATGAGGCAGTTCTCACAGGACCTGCAGTCTTTTCTGACACGGGAAAGAGCAGGCCGGTCACTGCAGAGGAAATTGGGGTGCTGCGGATGCGATCCTGGTCAGCTGCTTTCCAGGTGTGGTCCCCACACTGAAAAGAGAGGATGGGCCCAAAAAGATGCAGAGTGTGTCACAGGAGAGCAATACGAAAGGACACCACCACTTGGTGTGACACGTGCCCCGATCCTCCGGGCCTCTGCGTTATTGGTTTGCTTCAGGGAGTACCACGCTGCCATGGAGTACTGCAATTCAGTATCCCCTTTTCCATGGCCGCTTACAATCGGATAAAAACTATGGTTCTCGGAGCTTGAGGACGCCCAACATTTTTGCAAAAATGATAGTTTATAAATCTAAAATAATTTAAAAAAATAAGTAGACAAATTAGAGTATCGCTGCATCCGTAATAATCTGGCCTATAAAAATACCCATGACCTCACTCCTTAGATTAACACGGGAAAAAAATGCAAAAAAGGATTTTTTTGTCACCCCTTACATAAAACCGTTTCCTCATCCCGCAAAAAAATTAGCCCCTACCGAAGACAATTGGGTAAAAACTTAAAAAAACTGACTGTTGGAGCTGTGGCAGATAGTTACTTTTTTAGTTTGTTTCAAATAGAATAATATAGTGTTTAAACAAAAAAAAAAAAGTTAAAAAGAGTAGATAAATGCTCAGCAGCGTCCATAATAATCTGCCATATAAAAATGCCCATGACCTAACCCTTTATATTAACATGGGGAAAAAATAGTGCCAAAAAATTTTTTTTGAGGTCGCCTTACATAATAAAGCCCAGTAATAGCGATCAAAAAGTCACATGCCCCCAAAATAGTGTCATTAAACGTCCCCTCATCCGATTAAAAATTGGCCTACCTAATACAATTGGCTAAAAACTTTTACAAAAATGACTCAGACTTTAGAGATACAAAACATTTTTTACCTAAACCAAAAATAATTGCAAAAGTAGACTTATTGAGGTGTCGTCGCGTCCATAATATTCTCCTCTATAAAAATACCCCATGACCTAACCCCTAGATTAACACGGTCCAAGAATTTTTTTTTAAAATGGTGCCAAAACTCTCATTTTTGGCACTATTCCATTCAATCCTTCTTTACCGGTAAAAAGCAAAAAGGGTTAACAGCCAGGCAAAACTAAATATTTATTACCTGATACTGCAGTTTACAGAAGCGCCACATTTGTGAGTCGTAAGCTAGCTGTATCACTAAGGACAGGGCACAAAAGGAGAAAGTACCGACTTGGTTTCTGGAAGGCCGATTTTTGATGGCCTTTTTATTAACACTATGTCCCTTTTGGAAAGCCCCCACAATTGTACCACTAGGTAAAACTCCTAAAAGTGACCCCATCTGAAACTACACCCTCAAGTTATTCAAAACTGATTTCACAAACTTTATTAACCTTTAGGTGTTCCTCAACAATTAATGGCAAATGGAGATGAAATTTCAGAATTTCAATTTTTAACCTTACCTTACAAAATGTAATACAGAGCAACCAAAAATCATATGTACCCTAAAAATTAGTCCCAACAAAACCGCCACCTCATCCCGTAGTTTCCAAAATGGGGTCACTTTTGAAGAGTTTCTACTCCAGGGGGCATCAGAGGCTTGAAACAGGACACGGTGTAAATAAACCGGTCCATAAAAATCAGCCTTCCAAAACACCACGGTGCTCCTTTCCTCTACGCCGCCGTGTGGCCGTACAGCAGTGTACGACCACATGGGGGTGTTTCTGTAAACGGCAGAGTCAGGACAACAAAGATACAGTCTTGTTTGGCTGCTAACCCTTGCTTTGTTAGTTGAAAAAATGGGTTAAAATGGACAATTTGGCAAAAAAATTTAATTCTGAAACTTCATCTCCATTTGCCAATAGCTCTTTTGGAGCACCTAAAAGGTTAACATAGCTTGTAAGATCAGTTTTGAATACCTTGAGGGGTGTAGTTTCTTAGATGGGGTCACTTTTAGGGAGGTTCTACTGTAGGGTGCATCAGGGGGCTTGAAGTAGGACACGGTGTAAATAAACCGGTCCATAAAAATCAGCCTTCAAAAACCACACGGTGCTCCTTTCCCTCTACGCCCCGCCGTGTGGCTGTACCAGTAGTTTACGACCACATATGGGTGTTTCTGTAAATGGCAGAGTCAGGACAATAAAGATACAGTCTTGTTTGGCTGTTAACCCTTAGCTCGTTAGTTGAAAAAATGGGTTAAAATGGAAGAATTTGGCAAAAAATTAAATTCTGAAATTTCATCTCCATTTGCCAATAACTCTAGTGGAGCACCTAAAGGGTTAACATAGCTTGTAAGATCAGTTTTGAATACCTTGAGGTGTAGTTTCTTAGATGAGGTCACTATTAGGCAGTTTCTTCTGTAGGGGTGCATCAGGGGGCTTGAAATGGACATGGTGTAAATAAACTGGTCCTTAAAATTTGCCTACCAAAAACTACATAGAGCTCCTTTCCCTCTATACTCGCCTTGTGGCCGTACAGTAGTGTATGACCACATATGGGGTGTTTCTAAACGGTGAGTTAGTGCAATAAAGATACAGTTTTGTTTGGCTGTTAACCCTTGCTTTGTTAGTGGAAAATGGGTTAAAATAGAAAATGGCATAAAAATTAAATTCTGAAATTTCATCTACATTTGCCAATAACTCTGTGGAGCACCTAAAGGGTTAACATAGCTTGTAAGATCAGGTCAATATCTTGAGGGGTGTAGTTTCAGATGGGGTCACTTTTAGAGAGTTTCTACTGTAGAGGTGCATCAGGGGCTTGAAATAGGATATGGTGTAAATAAACACAAAACATTATAGTCTATGGGTCTGTGACAACCTCGGATGTTATCCGTGTTAAGGCGCCGTCATTTCACTGATCATTAAGAAGAGATGCTTTGAAAATAATTTTCAGCTGTTCAGTGTCAGTGAAACACGGATGCAACACAGACAGCAAAAAACTGACACAGCTTCACGGATGCATCACTGACTACCTGCTCACCGGATTTAAGCATGGACATGGGCGTGCGACTGAAGGGCTTTAGTCTTGATCCTTTGTTTCTTCCCTTTTTCTAACCCCCTGTTTTTCATGTCTGTGTTTTCTTTCTCCCCTTGTCTGGGCATCAGACTATCCTGGCAGATCTTGGTTACTTTCCAAATTCCCTGTTTTTGTTGAATACATAACTTTATTGATACACAAGCCTGGCTGCACTGCAGAGCTTCATGAGGTCACAGATTGACTTCTAGGGGGTTTGAGTCTGCATTTTGAGAGCCAAGAATACTGACATGTTCAATCTCTTTGTGGAAGTGTCATATTGATGTGGGAAAGCACATAGACGTCATCGATGTGTTTTCCATCCATATGTCAGTTCTGCAAAACATAGAAAATGTCCCGTTCTGGACCTCAAAATGCAGACCTCAAACTCCTAGAGGTCAATGACTCTGCCAAAAAAAAAATACATGTCGCATAGACAGTATCTAGAGATGAGCGAACACCTGGATGTTCGGGTTCGAGAGGTTCGCCAACTTCCGAGGAAAGCCTGGGGACCCGAACTTTTGGGCACTAAAAGGCTGCAAAAGACACCCAGAGGGATAATATTACACCGCAATAAACGCATTGCGATTACAACTTTGAGCTACGATCACCATGGGAACGCCTCCTCCAGTAGAATGTACTGTCGGATCTGAGAATTAAGTTGAAATCGCAATGCGATTCTCTATATGTTGTAATCGCATTGCGATTTCAACTTAACATTGCTAAATAATTCCATCCATATCGTTAACTTACTGAGTCAGTAAGTTAACGAATATGAATGGAATTATTAGCAATGCTAAGTTGAAACGGCATTCCCGATTCCAACTTTATAGTGCTCAACTTTTTAAAATCGCGTACACCGCTTTGAGTTTCCAAAAGTTGCAATCGTGTCGAATAGAACTTAAAGCTGTCTCTTAGTCAGTTTTAGTATTGGTGTGCTGTAATAGAAGTTACATTAAATGCCTTGAATATAACTTGAAGCAATACAGTCAACTTTACACTGTTAGTTTTATTATCGCGATAATACAACTATTCAAGAATCGTGTACGTGCGTCTGTACGTGTGTAGCGTTACCTCAGGACACTATTCTATTTTGCCAGCCACAGCTGAAACCACTGATTTATGGTATTGCTATTTTGGCAATTGAATTTAACTTGAAATAATCTATCCTTTGCCAGACAGCAGACAGTATTATACTTGTCTAGCCAAAGCTGGAACACCAGATTTAGGGGATTGGTATTTGGGCAATTGTATTTAACCCCTTAATAAAATATAGAAATTTCTTTCCTGAGTTTCTAGGGGTGACAATTAGCACAGCCAAGCCCCTGATGTAGGATATAGCAAAAAAAAAAAAACTAGTATTGATGGATTGATGGACTTGGTGGCAGCTTCTTCTGGCGCACCACAAGTCACAAAATGGCCGCCCGATCAACCCAGAAAATAAGTGACAGAAAAACGCTCTGTGCAGCCTAAAAACCAGCGAGCAAGTAACTAGCAGAAGTTCAATGATTCTCAGCTGTAAATTGATCCGTTCATTAGGTGCTGTTGCTGACTTTAACCTGCCTAATCTCGCCCTGATAGAAGCTGCGTCCTCTCCTACACTAATCAGAGCAGTGTGACGTGCGGCGCTACGTGACTCCAGCTTAAATAGAGGCTGGGTCACATGCTGCACTTGGCCAATCACAGCCATGCCATTAGTAGGCATGGCTGTGATGGGCTCTTAGAACAGAAGTAAAATGCTAACTGATTGGCTGCTGTGCAGCCCTTCAGAAAGCGGGGAAGAAATCGGCGAACAACGGACCCGAACCCGAACTTTTTGAAAATGTCCGGGTTCGGGTCCGTGTCACGGACACCCAAAGTTCAGATGCGAACCCGAACTATTCTCGAACTGTTCAAGCTCCAGCACTAACAGTATCCCAGATGGTGTAGCAGATCCGTGACATGCAGCTCCGCAAAATGGATATGGTAACGTGTGCATAGAGACTCTAATCCTATCTTTTTGCCCTGCCCGTGAAGAGAGCTTACATTGGCCTATCACATGTAATGCACATATGTTATGAGCATAGATCAGCCCGGGAACACGGTTCAATTGCAGGACACAATTCCTAGGCTAACACACTCTCTTGACCATAACTGGCTGCATCACAGTAATTTATGATACAGTCAGTCCAGCCACAGTGCCCGCTTTGCCATCCACAGTGCCCCCATTTGCCATACACAGTGCCCCAGTGCCATCTACAGTGCCTCCATTGCTAATTCACAGTGCCTTCATTCCCATCCACAGCGCCCCATTGCCATCCAGTTTCCCTATCACCATCCACAATGCCCCCTTTGCCATCCACTGTTCCCCAGTGACATTCCCCAGTGAGCAATTATTCTTCTCTGGGAGTGAGTTGATCACTCCTGATCAAGTCCTCAAGCCATATAATGTCATGCGCAAAACCCGGACACGGTACAAAAAAGTTATGGTCTACGCAGGTACAGGTTGCCTGTACAACTCTTTTCGTACTGTTCCAGAGCGTCATAACACAGGGAAATTCCTTCAATTCTGTGAGGCAGTTCTCAAAGGACCTGATCTTTTCTGACCGGGGAAGAGCAGGCCGAGTACCTATGAAAGTGGAGTCGCCCGGATCGTCCCTGTCAACGCTGTCCAGGTGTGGTCCCCATACTGAAAGAAGGGATGAACCCAAAAAGTACAGCAGTGTGTCACAGGAGAGCACAATAACGTAAAGGACACCACCATTCCAGAGTATGACACGTGCCCCGATCATCCGGGGCCTATGCAAGTTATTGGATGCCTCGGGGGTACCACACTTCCATGGAGTACTTAATTTGCTATCCCCTTTTCCATGTAGCCACTTACAATCGGATAAAAACTATGGTTCTCAGACTTGAGACACCCAAAAATTTTTGCAAAAATGATAGTTTATAAATCTAAAATAATTTAAAAAATAAGTAGACAAATTAGGTATCGCTGCATCTGTAATAATCTGGCCTATAAAAATACCCCATACCATACCCCTTAGATTAACACGGAAAAAATGCAAAAAGGATTTTTGTCACCTTACATAAAACCGTTTCCTCATCCCACTTAAAAATAGCCCCTACCGAAGACAATTGGGTAAAACGTAAAAAAACTGACTGTTAGACTGTGTAGATAGTTACTTTTTTAGTTTGTTTCAAATAGGATAATAGTAGTAAATAAAAAAAGTTAAAAAGTAGATAAATATCGCGCGTCCGTAATAATCTGCCATATAAAATACCCCATGACCTAACCCCTTATATTAACATGGGGAAAACAACAGTGGCAAAATTTTTTGGGTCACCTACATAATAAAGCAGCGTAATAGCAGCGATCAAAGAGTCACATGCCCCCAAAATAGTGCCATTAACGTCCCCTCATCCGGCCAAAAAATTAGCCCCTACCTAATACAATTGGCTAAAACTTTTAAAAACGACTCAGACTTTAGAGATACAAAACATTTTTTTACCAAACCAAAATAATTGCAAAAAGTAGACTTATTAGGTATCGCCCGTCCATAATATTCTCCTCTATAAAAATACCCCATGACCTAACCCTCTAGATTAACACGGTCCATTTGTGTCAGTAAACTGCTGTATCACTAAAAAGCAGGGCACAAATGGAAAGTACCGACTTGGTTTCTGGAAGGCCAATTTTGATGGCCTTTTTATTGACACCATGTCCTTTTGAAGCTCTTGATGCACCCCTAGATTAGAAACTCCCTAAAGTGACCCTCATCTGAAACTACACCCCTCAAGTTATTCAAAACTGATTTTACAAACTATATTAACCCTTTAGATGTTCCTCAACAATTAATGGCAAATGGAGATGAAATTTCAGAATTTCAATTCTTAACCTATACTTTACAAAATGTAATATGAGCAACCAAAAATCATATGTACCCTAAAAATAGTCCCAACAAAACCGCCACCTCATCCCGTAGTTTCCAAAATGGGGTCACTTTTAGGGAGTTTCTACTACAGGGGGCATCAGGGGGCTCTGAAACAGGACACAGGTGTAAATAAACAGGTCCATAAAAATCAGCCTTCCAAAAACCACACGGTGCTCCTTTCCCTCTACGCCCCGCCGTGTGGCCGTACAGCAGTGTACTGACCACATATGAGGTGTTTCTGTAAGCTAGGCAGAGTCAGGACAACAAAGATACAGTCTTGTTTGGCTGTTAACCCTTGCTTTGTTAGTTGAAAAAATGGGTTAAAATGGACAATTTGGCAAAAAATTTATTCTGAAACTTCATCTCCATTTGCCAATATAGCTCTTGTGGAGCACCTAAAGGGTTACCATAGCTTGTAAGATCAGTTTTGAATACCTTGAGGAGTGTAGTTTCTTATATGGGGTCACTTTTAGGGAGGTTCTACTCCAGGGGGTGCATCAGGGGGGCTTGAAATAGGACCTGGTGTAAATAAACCGGTCCATAAAAATCAGCCTTCCAAAAACCACACGGTGCTCCTTTCCTCTACGCCCCGCCGTGTGGCCGTACAGTAGTGTATGACCACATATGGGGTGTTTCTGTAAAGCTGTAGAGTCAGTGCAATAAAGATACAGTTTTGTTTGGCTGGCTAACCCTTGCTTTGTTAGTGGAAAATGGGTTAAGTTGGAAAATTTGGCAAAAATTGAAAATGTGAAATCTCATCTCCATTTGCCAATGTGGAGCACCTAAAGGGTTAACAAAATTTGTAAAATCTGTTTTGAATACCTTGATGAGTGTAGTTTCTAAAATGGGGTCATTTTTGGGTGGTTTCTATTATGTAAGCCTCACAAAGTGACTTCAAACCTGAACTGGTACCTAAAAAAATGGGTTTTTGAAAATGTCAGAAAATTTCTAAGATTTGCTTCTATGTATTATAGAAGTAGAAAGTGAAACTTGGAAAATTGCAAATGTTTCAAATTTTTTGCAAATTTGTTTATTTTTTTATAAATAAAAATGAAATTTTCGACTCCATTTTACCACTGTCATGAAGTTACAATATGTGACGAAAAAAACAATCTCAGAATGGCCTGCATAAGTAAAAGTGTCTAAAAGTTATCACCACATAAACTGACACTGGTCAGATTTGCAAAAAATAGCCGAGTCCTTAAGGGGTTAAATAATAACATTTTCAATATATACATAGCCTTTGTGGGGGGTTTTGTAGAGTTCGTGAGTGTTAATTTGGAAAACTTCTGTGCACTAGTTTGCTGAGTGAGTTTGTTGTGAATAATTGGGATTACATTTACTGTAACTTCTTTCATGCAGGTTGTATATGTTAATAAAACATCAAACAAAATGCATAATTTATTTGAGCTGTATTAGGGCATATTTCACACTAAAACAGGAAAAACACATATTGATGACAAAAAGAGGGTTCAAAAATACAACAGTAATAGATTAATGTAAATTTTAGAATGGCTAATGAATATTGGTGCCAGGTTGCGCAGTGGTTTTCATCCAGGTGATTCTTGGAACATTTGCTGGGGTTGCTGGCTAGATCTCCCATGATTCCCCATTATAATGGGGCCAGAAAGAAATCTGTCAAATACAGATGTAAAACAGGCCTAATCAAAAATATTTACTCATTTCCCTAGTTCTGTTCTGGCCCCTTTGTTTGACATGCAGTTGCAGAGCTGTGAGGCGTGTAACAACAATCTCTAAGGTGTTTCCTCATCGAATATTTGTAGGTGTCAACAGAGACTGCCTTTCCCCTCCCCCTGCACTGCAAAGGGAGTGAATAAAATTGCTGCACTGTCTGTAGTTTGACTGCTGGGATACTCATGCTGTATCTGTGGGACTACAAGTCCCAGCTGTATAGTACAATGGCATTGATGATACAAACAGGATCATCACTACCTGTTCTTGACACTGCTAACACTTCTTCATAACCAGCAGTAGAGTACAGAGGAAAGCTCCTCCAGTCTTTGTCAGCTCTGTGTTTGCAGGAGTGTGGAGGAGGAAGATTCTATGCACAGTATTTGTCTCTTCCAGTATTTGGAGAAGAGGAAATCCTGCAGCTGATCAGTACCTAATGCTGCACTTTGAGAATGATGCAAGCTAGAAATTAGGCAAGCTAATATTGTGATGGCTGTATATACACACTCGCTACAAGCGCCCCTCCTACAACAGCACAATTAACACCTTAATGGCCCTATGTAACAAAATTTAGCTTGATCAGACAATAGCTTAACTACCAGTCCTAACAAATTCCTTACCTGTTCTGAGCACACCAAAACACAGCTGAAGTTCTGCTACAGTGGAAAGTTCAGCTGAAGTTCTCTGCTGTTCTAGGCTACCAAAAGCACTGGCAGAAGTTCTGCTACAGTGGAAAGTTCAGCTGAAGTTCTGCTACAGTGGAAAGTTCTAGGTTAGTCTCCTGTATATCTCTAGTGCACTTAGAAATGCTGCACTTTGAGAATGATGCAAGCTAGAATTAGGCAAGCTAATATTATGTGGCTATATATACACACACTCCTACAAAAGCCCCTCCTACAACAACACAATTAACACCTTAATGGCCCTATGCTCATTAGCAATCAGACAATAGCAACACCAGTCTAACAAATTCCTTACCTGTTCTGAGCACACCAAAACACAGCTGAAGTTCTGCTACAGTGGAAAGTTCAGCTGAAGTTCTGCTACAGTGGAAAGTTCAGCTGAAGTTCTGCTGTTCTGAGCACACCAAAACACAGCTGAAGTTCTGCTACAGTGGAAAGTTCAGCTGAAGTTCTGCTACAGTGGAAAGTTCTAGGTTAGTCTCCTGTATATCTCTAGTGCACTTAGAAATGCTGCACTTTGAGAATGATGCAAGCTAGAATTAGGCAAGCTAATATTATGTGGCTATATATACACACACTCCTACAAAAGCCCCTCCTACAACAACACAATTAACACCTTAATGGCCCTATGCTCATTAGCAATCAGACAATAGCAACACCAGTCTAACAAATTCCTTACCTGTTCTGAGCACACCAAAACACAGCTGAAGTTCTGCTACAGTGGAAAGTTCAGCTGAAGTTCTGCTACAGTGGAAAGTTCAGCTGAAGTTCTGCTGTTCTGAGCACACCAAAACACAGCTGAAGTTCTGCTACAGTGGAAAGTTCAGCTGAAGTTCTGCTACAGTGGAAAGTTCTAGGTTAGTCTCCTGTATATCTCTAGTGCACTTAGAAATGCTGCACTTTGAGAATGATGCAAGCTAGAATTAGGCAAGCTAATATTATGTGGCTATATATACACACACTCCTACAAAAGCCCCTCCTACAACAACACAATTAACACCTTAATGGCCCTATGCTCATTAGCAATCAGACAATAGCAACACCAGTCTAACAAATTCCTTACCTGTTCTGAGCACACCAAAACACAGCTGAAGTTCTGCTACAGTGGAAAGTTCAGCTGAAGTTCTGCTACAGTGGAAAGTTCAGCTGAAGTTCTGCTGTTCTGAGCACACCAAAACACAGCTGAAGTTCTGCTACAGTGGAAAGTTCAGCTGAAGTTCTGCTACAGTGGAAAGTTCTAGGTTAGTCTCCTGTATATCTCTAGTGCACTTAGAAATGCTGCACTTTGAGAATGATGCAAGCTAGAATTAGGCAAGCTAATATTATGTGGCTATATATACACACACTCCTACAAAAGCCCCTCCTACAACAACACAATTAACACCTTAATGGCCCTATGCTCATTAGCAATCAGACAATAGCAACACCAGTCTAACAAATTCCTTACCTGTTCTGAGCACACCAAAAACACAGCTGAAGTTCTGCTACAGTGGAAAGTTCAGCTGAAGTTCTGCTACAGTGGAAAGTTCAGCTGAAGTTCTGCTGTTCTGAGCACACCAAAACACAGCTGAAGTTCTGCTACAGTGGAAAGTTCAGCTGAAGTTCTGCTACAGTGGAAAGTTCTAGGTTAGTCTCCTGTATATCTCTAGTGCACTTAGAAATGCTGCACTTTGAGAATGATGCAAGCTAGAATTAGGCAAGCTAATATTATGTGGCTATATATACACACACTCCTACAAAGCCCCTCCTACAACAACACAATTAACACCTTAATGGCCCTATGCTCATTAGCAATCAGACAATAGCAACACCAGTCTAACAAATTCCTTACCTGTTCTGAGCACACCAAAACACAGCTGAAGTTCTGCTACAGTGGAAAGTTCAGCTGAAGTTCTGCTACAGTGGAAAGTTCTAGGTTAGTCTCCTGTATATCTCTAGTGCACTTAGAAATGCTGCACTTTGAGAATGATGCAAGCTAGAATTAGGCAAGCTAATATTTTGTGGCTATATATACACACACTCCTACAAACGCCCCTCCTACAACAACACAATTAACACCTTAATGGCCCTATGCTCATTAGCAATTAGACAATAGCAACACCAGTCTAACAAATTCCTTACCTGTTCTGAGCACACCAAAACACAGCTGAAGTTCTGCTACAGTGGAAAGTTCAGCTGAAGTTCTGCTATTCTGAGCACACCAAAACACAGCTGAAGTTCTGCTACAGTGGAAAGTTCAGCTGAAGTTCTGCTACAGTGGAAAGTTCTAGGTTAGTCTCCTGTATATCTCTAGTGCACTTAGAAATGCTGCACTTTGAGAATGATGCAAGCTAGAATTAGGCAAGCTAATATTATGTGGCTATATATACACACACTCCTACAAAAGCCCTCCTACAACAACACAATTAACACCTTAATGGCCCTATGCTCATTAGCAATCAGACAATAGCAACACCAGTCTAACAAATTCCTTACCTGTTCTGAGCACACCAAAACACAGCTGAAGTTCTGCTACAGTGGAAAGTTCAGCTGAAGTTCTGCTACAGTGGAAAGTTCAGCTGAAGTTCTGCTGTTCTGAGCACACCAAAACACAGCTGAAGTTCTGCTACAGTGGAAAGTTCAGCTGAAGTTCTGCTACAGTGGAAAGTTCTAGGTTAGTCTCCTGTATATCTCTAGTGCACTTAGAAATGCTGCACTTTGAGAATGATGCAAGCTAGAATTAGGCAAGCTAATATTATGTGGCTATATATACACACACTCCTACAAAGCCCCTCCTACAACAACACAATTAACACCTTAATGGCCCTATGCTCATTAGCAATCAGACAATAGCAACACCAGTCTAACAAATTCCTTACCTGTTCTGAGCACACCAAAAACACAGCTGAAGTTCTGCTACAGTGGAAAGTTCAGCTGAAGTTCTGCTACAGTGGAAAGTTCAGCTGAAGTTCTGCTGTTCTGAGCACACCAAAACACAGCTGAAGTTCTGCTACAGTGGAAAGTTCAGCTGAAGTTCTGCTACAGTGGAAAGTTCTAGGTTAGTCTCCTGTATATCTCTAGTGCACTTAGAAATGCTGCACTTTGAGAATGATGCAAGCTAGAATTAGGCAAGCTAATATTATGTGGCTATATATACACACACTCCTACAAAAGCCCCTCCTACAACAACACAATTAACACCTTAATGGCCCTATGCTCATTAGCAATCAGACAATAGCAACACCAGTCTAACAAATTCCTTACCTGTTCTGAGCACACCAAAACACAGCTGAAGTTCTGCTACAGTGGAAAGTTCAGCTGAAGTTCTGCTACAGTGGAAAGTTCAGCTGAAGTTCTGCTGTTCTGAGCACACCAAAACACAGCTGAAGTTCTGCTACAGTGGAAAGTTCAGCTGAAGTTCTGCTACAGTGGAAAGTTCTAGGTTAGTCTCCTGTATATCTCTAGTGCACTTAGAAATGCTGCACTTTGAGAATGATGCAAGCTAGAATTAGGCAAGCTAATATTATGTGGCTATATATACACACACTCCTACAAAATCCCCTCCTACAACAACAGAATTAACACCTTAATGGCCCTATGCTCATTAGCAATCAGACAATAGCAACACCAGTCTAACAAATTCCTTACCTGTTCTGAGCACACCAAAACACAGCTGAAGTTCTGCTACAGTGGAAAGTTCAGCTGAAGTTCTGCTACAGTGGAAAGTTCAGCTGAAGTTCTGCTGTTCTGAGCACACCAAAACACAGCTGAAGTTCTGCTACAGTGGAAAGTTCAGCTGAAGTTCTGCTACAGTGGAAAGTTCTAGGTTAGTCTCCTGTATATCTCTAGTGCACTTAGAAATGCTGCACTTTGAGAATGATGCAAGCTAGAATTAGGCAAGCTAATATTATGTGGCTATATATACACACACTCCTACAAAAGCCCCTCCTACAACAACACAATTAACACCTTAATGGCCCTATGCTCATTAGCAATCAGACAATAGCAACACCAGTCTAACAAATTCCTTACCTGTTCTGAGCACACCAAAACACAGCTGAAGTTCTGCTACAGTGGAAAGTTCAGCTGAAGTTCTGCTACAGTGGAAAGTTCAGCTGAAGTTCTGCTGTTCTGAGCACACCAAAACACAGCTGAAGTTCTGCTACAGTGGAAAGTTCAGCTGAAGTTCTGCTACAGTGGAAAGTTCTAGGTTAGTCTCCTCTATATCTCTAGTGCACTTAGAAATGCTGCACTTTGAGAATGATGCAAGCTAGAATTAGGCAAGCTAATATTATGTGGCTATATATACACACACTCCTACAAAATCCCCTCCTACAACAACAGAATTAACACCTTAATGGCCCTATGCTCATTAGCAATCAGACAATAGCAACACCAGTCTAACAAATTCCTTACCTGTTCTGAGCACACCAAAACACAGCTGAAGTTCTGCTACAGTGGAAAGTTCAGCTGAAGTTCTGCTACAGTGGAAAGTTCAGCTGAAGTTCTGCTGTTCTGAGCACACCAAAACACAGCTGAAGTTCTGCTACAGTGGAAAGTTCAGCTGAAGTTCTGCTACAGTGGAAAGTTCTAGGTTAGTCTCCTGTATATCTCTAGTGCACTTAGAAATGCTGCACTTTGAGAATGATGCAAGCTAGAATTAGGCAAGCTAATATTATGTGGCTATATATACACACACTCCTACAAAAGCCCTCCTACAACAACACAATTAACACCTTAATGGCCCTATGCTCATTAGCAATCAGACAATAGCAACACCAGTCTAACAAATTCCTTACCTGTTCTGAGCACACCAAAACACAGCTGAAGTTCTGCTACAGTGGAAAGTTCAGCTGAAGTTCTGCTACAGTTGAAAGTTCAGCTGAAGTTCTGCTGTTCTGAGCACACCAAAACACAGCTGAAGTTCTGCTACAGTGGAAAGTTCAGCTGAAGTTCTGCTACAGTGGAAAGTTCTAGGTTAGTCTCCTGTATATCTCTAGTGCACTTAGAAATGCTGCACTTTGAGAATGATGCAAGCTAGAATTAGGCAAGCTAATATTATGTGGCTATATATACACACACTCCTACAAAAGCCCTCCTACAACAACACAATTAACACCTTAATGGCCCTATGCTCATTAGCAATCAGACAATAGCAACACCAGTCTAACAAATTCCTTACCTGTTCTGAGCACACCAAAACACAGCTGAAGTTCTGCTACAGTGGAAAGTTCAGCTGAAGTTCTGCTACAGTGGAAAGTTCAGCTGAAGTTCTGCTACAGTGGAAAGTTCTAGGTTAGTCTCCTGTATATCTCTAGTGCACTTAGAAATGCTGCACTTTGAGAATGATGCAAGCTAAATTAGGCAAGCTAATATTATGTGGCTATATATACACACACTCCTACAAAAGCCCCTCCTACAACAACACAATTAACACCTTAATGGCCCTATGCTCATTAGCAATCAGACAATAGCAACACCAGTCTAACAAATTCCTTACCTGTTCTGAGCACACCAAAACACAGCTGAAGTTCTGCTACAGTGGAAAGTTCAGCTGAAGTTCTGCTACAGTGGAAAGTTCAGCTGAAGTTCTGCTGTTCTGAGCACACCAAAACACAGCTGAAGTTCTGCTACAGTGGAAAGTTCAGCTGAAGTTCTGCTACAGTGGAAAGTTCTAGGTTAGTCTCCTGTATATCTCTAGTGCACTTAGAAATGCTGCACTTTGAGAATGATGCAAGCTAGAATTAGGCAAGCTAATATTATGTGGCTATATATACACACACTCCTACAAAAGCCCCTCCTACAACAACACAATTAACACCTTAATGGCCCTATGCTCATTAGCAATCAGACAATAGCAACACCAGTCTAACAAATTCCTTACCTGTTCTGAGCACACCAAAACACAGCTGAAGTTCTGCTACAGTGGAAAGTTCAGCTGAAGTTCTGCTACAGTGGAAAGTTCAGCTGAAGTTCTGCTGTTCTGAGCACACCAAAACACAGCTGAAGTTCTGCTACAGTGGAAAGTTCAGCTGAAGTTCTGCTACAGTGGAAAGTTCTAGGTTAGTCTCCTGTATATCTCTAGTGCACTTAGAAATGCTGCACTTTGAGAATGATGCAAGCTAGAATTAGGCAAGCTAATATTATGTGGCTATATATACACACACTCCTACAAAAGCCCCTCCTACAACAACACAATTAACACCTTAATGGCCCTATGCTCATTAGCAATCAGACAATAGCAACACCAGTCTAACAAATTCCTTACCTGTTCTGAGCACACCAAAACACAGCTGAAGTTCTGCTACAGTGGAAAGTTCAGCTGAAGTTCTGCTACAGTGGAAAGTTCAGCTGAAGTTCTGCTGTTCTGAGCACACCAAAACACAGCTGAAGTTCTGCTACAGTGGAAAGTTCAGCTGAAGTTCTGCTACAGTGGAAAGTTCTAGAGTTAGTCTCCTGTATATCTCTAGTGCACTTAGAAATGCTGCACTTTGAGAATGATGCAAGCTAGAATTAGGCAAGCTAATATTATGTGGCTATATATACACACACTCCTACAAAAGCCCCTCCTACAACAACACAATTAACACCTTAATGGCCCTATGCTCATTAGCAATCAGACAATAGCAACACCAGTCTAACAAATTCCTTACCTGTTCTGAGCACACCAAAACACAGCTGAAGTTCTGCTACAGTGGAAAGTTCAGCTGAAGTTCTGCTACAGTGGAAAGTTCAGCTGAAGTTCTGCTGTTCTGAGCACACCAAAACACAGCTGAAGTTCTGCTACAGTGGAAAGTTCAGCTGAAGTTCTGCTACAGTGGAAAGTTCTAGGTTAGTCTCCTGTATATCTCTAGTGCACTTAGAAATGCTGCACTTTGAGAATGATGCAAGCTAGAATTAGGCAAGCTAATATTATGTGGCTATATATACACACTCCTACAAAAGCCCCTCCTACAACAACACAATTAACACCTTAATGGCCCTATGCTCATTAGCAATCAGACAATAGCAACACCAGTCTAACAAATTCCTTACCTGTTCTGAAGGCACACCAAAAACACAGCTGAAGTTCTGCTGCAGTGGAAAGTTCAGCTGAAGTTCTGCTACAGTGGAAAGTTCCTGAGTTAGTCTCCTGTATATCTCTAGTGCACTTAGAAATGCTGCACTTTGAGGAATGATACAAGCTAAATTAGGCAAGCTAATATTATGTGGCTATATACTCACACTCCTACAAAGCCTCCTACAACAACACAATTAACACCTTAATGGCCCCTATGCTCATTAGCAGTCAGACAATAGCAACACCAGTCTAACAAATTCCTTACCTGTTCTGAGCACACCAAAACACAGCTGAAGTTCTGCTACAGTGGAAAGTTCAGCTGAAGTTCTGCTATTCTGAGCACACCAAAACACAGCTGAAGTTCTGCTACAGTGGAAAGTTCAGCTGAAGTTCTGCTACAGTGGAAAGTTCTAGAGTTAGTCTCCTGTATATCTCTAGTGCACTTAGAAATGCTGCACTTTGAGAATGATGCAAGCTAGAATTAGGCAAGCTAATATTATGTGGCTATATATACACACTCCTACAAAAGCCCCTCCTACAACAACACAATTAACACCTTAATGGCCCTATGCTCATTAGCAATCAGACAATAGCAACACCAGTCTAACAAATTCCTTACCTGTTCTGAGGCACACCAAAACACAGCTGAAGTTCTGCTACAGTGGAAAGTTCAGCTGAAGTTCTGCTACAGTGGAAAGTTCAGCTGAAGTTCTGCTGTTCTGAGCACACCAAAACACAGCTGAAGTTCTGCTACAGTGGAAAGTTCAGCTGAAGTTCTGCTACAGTGGAAAGTTCTAGGTTAGTCTCCTCTATATCTCTAGTGCACTTAGAAATGCTGCACTTTGAGAATGATGCAAGCTAGAATTAGGCAAGCTAATATTATGTGGCTATATATACACACACTCCTACAAAATCCCTCCTACAACAACAAATTAACACCTTAATGGCCCTATGCTCATTAGCAATCAGACAATAGCAACACCAGTCCTAACAAATTCCTTACCTGTTCTGAGCACACCCAAAACACAGCTGAGTTTCTGC
>JAKVIS010002609.1:0-21665 GCA_033119425.1 Bufotes viridis | reverse complement strand
CCTGAAGAAACATGACAGGTGCTCAGAAAGTCAGAGCTGCTTCAAAATGCCGAAATTCACTTTTTTGCACCATAGTTTGTAAACGCTATAACTTTTACCCAAACCAATAAATATACACTTATTGGATTTTTTTTTATCAAAGACATGTAGAACAATAAATTTAGAGAAAAATTTATACAGAAATGTAGTTTTTTTTAAAAAATTTTACAACAGAAAGTGAAAAATGTCATTTTTTTGCAAAAATTTCGGTAATTTTTGATTAATAGCAAAAAGTAAAAATGTCAGCAACAATGAAATACCACCAAATGAAAGCTCTATTAGT
Source organism: Bufotes viridis (assembly GCA_033119425.1). Classification (NCBI taxonomy): domain Eukaryota; kingdom Metazoa; phylum Chordata; class Amphibia; order Anura; family Bufonidae; genus Bufotes; species Bufotes viridis. Next base: position 21,343 of record JAKVIS010002609.1, on the reverse strand, counting down.
GAGAAGAAAAGGAGGTAAAATTCATTTGGGTGGTAAGTTGTATGACGGAGCAATAAACAGTGAAAGTAGTGTAGTGAGGAATTGTAAAAAGTGGCCTGGTCATTAAGGGTGTTTAAGCTAGGGGGCTGAAGTGGTTAAGTGTGCATCCTTAAATTGAATTACTCTGACATAGGACAGGTTCAGATCTTGCTGTAATATCTGTTTTACATCACATTTTTAAGTCATGTTTTTGTTTGCTGTCTCTTCTTTAAACACCGTTTCTAATACATATTTTATCGATCGTTCCTCCATGTCTTTTTTTCCCCACATGCCCACAGCCATGTAAATATAAGGGTTAGCACTACAATTTAAAGCTGAGCACAGAGATGTAGCAAAAAGAATGCGACTAGGAACTCCCCTGTCTGTAGCACATTGAAGTATAAGAGAAGTCCCAGTGTCCGTGCAGGTACTACAGAAATTAGGAAAACTGTGATACTAATGACAATGACAATGTAAGGTTTACTATAGTGCCAGCATTTTGAGACTGTTTGAATAGTAACAGTGAGAGTGACACTTGAAATTACCATTATGGAGACAACTGTAAGATATAAAGCTGAAGTAAAGAAATACACATAGGTACAGTTTTCTGAGCCTGGGTCATGATAGTGTGCTACATCAGCACAAATTGAATTTTCTAGTCCTGTCACCAACATTGACAGTAACCAGGATAGTATGCACATGTAGACTGATAAGTTTTTGGGTCTTTGGCATTGGTACCAGAATGGATATTGTGCAGCAAGACATCTCTCCAGCGATAACCATCAGAAGGTAAATACTAGCATTAAATCCAAAATTATAAAAAGGCCAGTTATTAAAGCTATATTGCTCTGCTTAATAACTGATATCCTCACACCATTTAGGTAGCAAAATGTGTACATCATCCATATCCATAATCCAAACAGGAAGGTAAAGTCAGCTACAGCAAGATTGAGCATATAGATGGTAAATGGGTTCCTCTTAATCTTTAAACTGAGGAACCAAATCACTGTTCCATTGCCCAAGAGCCCAAAAAGACATAGGGTTAAGGAAAATATGGTCAAAGACAGTGCGTAAGTGTTTTGTTGGATTGCAGATTGACTGTCTTTGGTTCCATTCAAGACATCCATTGACTCATTGTTGCTGAAGTCATTGAGTGATCCATTCATCATCATTTCTGTAAAGATATTGAAATGACAAATTAATCCCTTTGCTGTAACACAATAATATGTTTTGTATATGTGATTCATTGCTTATCCTCATACAAGGCAGGCTCTAATTCTGGCTAAAGCCTTTTGAGTCAAGATATATGAATATACGGGTGAATCAGTAACCTTAAAATATTTTAGGTGCAGTGTAATAATCCAACAGGGCAGCTTTTTATAGAAAGTTACTGTATAGATTTACAGATTTGAATTTACATTACTTTCGCATTTTATTTTATTCTTGGAATGTTAGACTGTATATGTAGAATGTTTACCCACTCTTTTTTACCTTCTTAAATGGTTGCTTTCACATAAAGGGGTTTTCTGAGTATTTTCAGATTTTCTATAAATATAGGTCATCAGTATCCGATTGGTGGGGGTCCGACTCCTGGAACTCTCACTGATCAGCTGTTTGAAGAGACCACTAAGTCAGTAACGTCATGCTTATCAGTCATATAGCCTAGGCGCAGCTCAGTTCCATTCAAGTGAATGGGGCTGAGCTGCCACTACGAAGCACAGCTGCTATCCAATGGACGGTGCTGTGCTTGGTATGTTGCGAGCAGGCAATGGTTCGGTGGTCTTCAAACAGCTGATCAGTGGGGATGCTGGTGACAGCCATCCACCAATCAGTATAGAACATTCTGAAAACCCATTTAAAGTTACATGAAACTAAATTCAAAGATGTACGTGGTCCCTATGAGCTGATACAATAGGTCAGAGGTAACACAATCAGCAATTTAAACCTAAAATTGGGAGGGGAGAATGGCGGTCCTCTGACAGGGGGCTGAACATTGACATGCATCAACAAATAGAGGTCACAGGCTCTCTCAATAACTGGAAGTCCCAGAGGTAATACTCCTATCAGGCATTGGAGATCGGTAAACCATTTTAGGGCTGCTGCCTGTATATTTAACTGAATTTTCCAAGGACATTATAACTATTATTGTACATTAGAGATGAGCGATTTTCTCAAAAATGCGATTCGGTCCATTCGGCAAATTTTCCAAAAAGATTAGATCCGAATTTATTTGTAAAGAATAGCATTAAAAAACAGCTATTTCCTGGCTGCTGAGAACCTTTATAGTGGTGTAAAACACTGTACCTTGCAGAAACATGCATAGGGAGTCTGCTGTGGTAGTGAAACGATATTGCAAGTCAGTATGACAAGCAGGTGATAGGCGTCGCTCTTAGAATGACTTCACACTTCACTTATTTTGGCAGTTATGGGTCCAAAACTGACCAAATAACTCAAGTGTGAACTCAGCCTTACAGGTCAATGTAAGTGCCAGGTATAAAGAACCGTGCAGTGGCCCAAGATTCTACTGTAAAGTGAAAGAGTGCACTTCTTTTACACCGCGTCAGCTGATCCCACATAGAGTTCTACAGAACCTGTTCTATTATACACTGATACAAGTAGAGCCCCCTTACAGAATGGAGAGGGTGTAAGCAGTAAGTTTGTGTTAACGTCACAGCTTATTTTGCCCTTCCTCTGATCCATCCACCAACAATAACCCCCAAAAAACAGATGCTGTCTGTTGAGCTTCCACCTTCACATGGTTAGTATTTGGTCAGCAATCCATCAGTATTGCTAAGACCAAAAAAATAAAACAGGAGTGGATCCAAAACAGAGATGACACATGAATGGAATTTTTCCACATCTTCTGTGTTTTGTACCTACTCTTGCTTTTGGCTACGAAATCATAAGCCGATACTAATGAAAAAAAGAGACCGTGTCATACAGGCCTTACAGCTGATACATAGACAGGATCCATTGTATGTCTAATTTTTCCTTCCTTCTGACAGATCAGAAGAAGGGTCAAATAAATGGTGATGTCATCCAGGCTAAAAAGGCAAAATAGTGGCCAAGTCATGAAATGGGGAGGGTGGGAACAGCATGAGAAGTCAACAGAATGGCCCAGTGATGGAGTGGTGAGGTGGCAGCAGCATGAGGAGACCACAGAGTGGCCCAGTGACATAGTGGTAAGGTGGCAGCAGCATGAGGAGACCACAGAGTGGTGAGGTGGCAGTAGCATGAGGAGACCACAGAGGGGTGAGGTGGCAGCGGCATAAGGAGACCACAGACTTGTGAGGTGGCAGCAGCATGAGGAGACAATAGAGTAGTTCAGTGACAGAGTGTTGAGGTAGCAGAAGCATGAGGAGACCACAGAGTGGCACAGTGACAGGGTAGTGAGGTGGCATCAGCATGAGGAGAACACAGAGTGGTGAGGTGGCAGCAGTATGAGGAGACCACAGAGTGTTGAGGTGGCAGCAGAATGAGGAGACCACAGAGTATTGAGGTGGCAGCAGCATGAGTAGACCACAGAGTCACCCAGTAACATAGTGAGGAGGTGACAGCAACATGAGGAGACTACAGAGTGGCCCAGTGATGGAGTGTTGAGGTGGCAGCAGCTTGGGGAGACCACATAGTGGCCCAGTGACAGAGTAGTGAGTTGGCAGCAGCATGAGGAGACCATAGAGTGGCCCAGTAACATAGTGATGAGCTTGCAGCATGAAGAGACCACAGTGTGGCCCAGTGATAGAGTGGGGAGGTGGGGGGAAATACCAGTGCCTGCTGAAGATGGTGGGTGGCAGTAAGAGCAGCATATGTGTGGCATCAGGCAGGTGGCAGCATTAGAATAGTAGCTGAAACAGGTAGCCAGAAGACACAGATCTCTTTGACAAAGTTTAGGTGTAGCACCATGGATGCATCTGTCTGATGCATCAGCCACTGGTGTGTGGAAATCCTGGCTGATCCACACCTGATTCATCTTTACAAAGGTCAGTTTCTCCACATTTTGGGTTTACAGACGAGTTCCCCTTGGGGTAACTATGGCCCCCGCCACACTAAACACCTACTCTGATGCCACACTGCTGCCCGGGTAGGAAAGCTTGTCCAGGGCAAACTCGGCCAGTTGCGGCCACAAGTCAAGTTTGGCTGCCCAGTAGTGCAGAGGATCTTTGATGTGAGGTGGCAGGGTGCAGTCCAAGTATGCCACAACCTGCTGGTTCAGGTTCTGCTCTATGTCTACCTGCTGCTGCTGGTGAGTAGTTTCTTCACTAGGGGGGTGAGGAAAACTGCTCATCAGCGACTCTAGACTTAAGTTGCTGCTAATTGAGCAGGTACTGCTCCTCCCCCCCAGCAGCCATGGCAGTGGAATGTGAGTGCAGAGGGCCCTGCGTGAGGATGGGCGATGGTGCACATAGGCAGCAGCCAACTGACTACATAGGATGTCTCGATAGTATTTGAGTTTGTCCTCCCTCTCACCGGGTGGAAAAAAGGCCCCCATTTTGGACCAGTAGCAGGGTCTAACATGGTGGAGAGCCAGTAGTCATCCCTCTGCCGAATGCTGACCATTCGGCTGTCACTACGAAAGCAACTGAGCATGCATCCAGGCCATGTGCCCAAGTGACTCGGAGGGACTTCCTGCCTCCATCTCCACTGCATACTGCCACGGTGTGTCTGGGTCGTCTTCCTCATTGTCCTGTAGATCCTCTGGCTGCTCCTGTTCCTCCTCTCCATTTCTTTACGCATTGCTTGTACTCGAATGTCCTCCTCCTCCTCTAGTTCAACCCCACAGGGCTCATGGGGTCGTGAGATGTAGTTGTGACGTCTCCTGTCCCCTGGCCAGCCAGATTTAGCAGCATCTGTTCCAGGACATGAAGCAGTGGAATGAAGTCGTTCATCCCGTAGTCCTGGCGACTGACAAAAAAATGAGCTTCCTCAAGGGCCCGAACAAACAGCAGGTTTTACGCATGAGCTGGCCCTGGCTAACATTGAATTTACACAGAGGAGTACCTCTGTCCACCTGTATCATCAAGAAATCATTTAGAGCCTTTCTCTGTAAATATAATCGGTCCAACATATGGAGGGTGGAGTTCCAACAAGTGGAAACCTCGTATATCAGCCAATGTTGGGGAACGCCATTCTGCCTTTGCAGCTCAAGGATGGTGTGCTTTGCAGTGTGAGAGTGGCTAAAATGCATGCACAGTTTTCTGGCCATTTTTAGGAAGACTTCAGAGACCTCTTTACAATCAGATTGAACACATGTGCCATGCAGGGCGCATGGCTCAGACCTCCTTGATGCAGCACTGACACCATGTACTTCCCGTTGTTGGTGACCATGAATCTGATTTTGAGTTGTCGAGGAGAAAGCCAGGATTCGATTTCTTGATGAAGGACGTGGAGCAGTTCCTCCCCTGTGTGACTCCGTTCGCCCAGGCAAACTAGGTGCAGAACAGCGTGACACCGCTGTGCCCTACACATGTGGTATGCTGGAGGAGCACTGTGAATTGTCCCTGCAGTGGAGGCCACGATGGAGGATGAGGAGGCAGAGGCGGACATTGTCGCAGGACCAACGGAGTGAGAACATGGAGGCGTCAGCTGCGTCACCTGACCAAGTTGCTGGTTTTGTGCACTATGGCAGACACTGAAAGGCTCAAGGACTGGCCCACTTTCTGTTCAGCATAGGTGTGCAGGCCTGGTACTGCCTTTTTCGCAAAGAAATTATGGCTTGGGATTCACCTCGATTCAGCACAAGCCATCAGTTCTCTGAAAGGTGCAGAGTCCACCACTTGGAAAGGGAGGGACTGCAGCACCAGCAACTTGGCCAGAAGCACGTTCAGCTTCTGCGCCTTTGGATGAGCGCACACATACTGTTGTCTCTTGGCAATCACTTTGGTGATCGATTGCTGATGAAATGACTGACGAGGAGTAGGAGGACGAAGAGCTGGAGCATCAGGACCAGTAGATGATGGGATGGACAGACAGCTCCCTTCGGCTTAGGTGGTGGAGCTTTGACTGCAGGAAAAGGGTGCGGGCCACTGGGTGATGCAGTAATTGCTGCGGCAAGCTGGACCGCTACATTGGCACCACGGTTCTGTCAGGTCACTTTATGGTGACACTGCATGTGTTGGCGCAGGGCCATGGTGCCAACATTGGCTCCCTGGCCATACTGCACCTTCTGCCAACAGATTTAGCAAATGGCCATGTTTACCTCCTCCGGCAGCTTGACAAAAACCTGCCAGACCGCCCAGTATGGCATTTTCCCCCAAGACTCCACGCTCTGTGCCTGCTACCGCTGCCTCCGTAAACCCCTGCACTGCTACTTTCCGGACAGGTAGGCTCCTGTGAAGCGGGCAGTCTACTCCGTGAATGTTTGTCTTCCGACCTCCCACTGCTGTCACCCTGCTGACTCACGGCAACTCTACCACCTTGTTGGCTCAGCCCAGTGGTGTAGCTATCAGGGAAGCAGGGTAGGCGACTGCTTTGAGGCCCAAGCTCAGAAGGGGCCCCAGAGCAGTACTGAATGTTTTCATTAGATCTAGGGCTGCCCCTACTTACAACTACTGCACTTTATAAAAGCAAATGCCACTTACAGCTACAGCGCTGGAGCTCCTTCCACTGAAGGTCCTTACTTAGTGAGAAGCAGATACAGTATAATTGACGTCTTCTCCTCCTCCTATGGCCGTTCTCAGGCTGGGATCCGCAGTACTGGCACACCACTTGCCAGTACTGCCTTCTGTTTTCTATTGTCTGGCAGCTTACTATGACATCAACTGCCAGCCAATAGCAGAACTTTGGGATCAAGCCCCACCCATCAGCGTGAAGCTACTGTAGAGAAGGCTGGCTGCTCCGGCACACACAGCTCTACAATGCCTGCCCCCTTCCCTCTTCATGTGTCCTGTTCTCTGAACCCTCATAGAAGATTACTGATTAACCCTCCACTGCTGTCCCTGGATGGCACAGAGGGGTGATGGCACCTACTTCTCCTGGCTTCCTGTGAGGAAACATCAGCCGTCTACAGTAAAGTAAATGTCTGTGGGTATAAATAGGTGTATAACTACTGACAAAATAGGTGTGCAGTATAACTACTGACTGCCTTTTTCGCAAAGAAATGATGGCTTGGGACTCTCCACCTTGGCTCGGTACAAGCCATCAGTTCTCTGAAAGGTGCAGAGTCCTTAGAAAGGGAGGGACTGCAGCACCAGCAACTTGGCCAGAAGCACATTCAACTTTTGCGCCGTTGGATGAGTGCACAAAAACTGTTGTCCCTCGTGTGTGTAATGTGTGTGTGTGTATATATATATATATATATATATATATATATATTTATATATACAGTGGATATAAAAAGTATACACACTCCTGGTAAAATGTCACGTTTCTGTGCTGTAAAAAATTAGACAAAGATCATCATTTCAGAACTTTTTCCACCTTTAATGTGACCTATAAACTGTGCCATCATTTACAGTGCTTCTGATTAACCCCAAATAAAGTTCAACTGCTCTAGTTGGTCTTTCCTGAAATTTTCTTAGTCTCATCCCACAGCAAAAGCAATGGTCCACAGAGAGCTTCCATAGCATCAGAGGGATCTCATTGTTAAAAGGTATCAGTCAGGAGAAGGGTACAAAAATTTTTCCAAGGCATTAGATATATCATGGAAAACAGTTAAGATAGTCATCATCAAGTGGAGAAAATATGGCGCAACCGTAACATTACTGGTCTGGGAAGCTACCAAAGGCCTACAGCAACATTAAAGGAGCTGTAAGAATATCTGGCAAGTACTGGCTGTGCGGTACATGTGACAACAATCTCCCATATTCTTCATATGTCTGGGCTATGGGGTAGAGTGGCAAGATGAAAGCCTTTTCTTACGAAGAAAAACATCCAAGCCAGCATACATTTTGCAAAAACACATCTGAAGTCTCCCAAAATCATGTGGGAAAAGGTGTTATGGTCTGATGAAACCAAGGTTAAATTTTTTGGCCATAATTCCAAAAGATATGTTTGGTGCAAAAACAACACTGCACATCACCAAAAGAACACCATACCCACAGTGAAGCATGGTGGTGGCAGCATTATGCTTTGGGGCTGTTTTTCTTCAGCTGGAACTGGGGCCTTAGTTAAGATAGAGGGAACTTTAAACAGTTCCAAATACCAATCAATATTGGCAAAAAACCGTCAGGCTTCTGCTCGAAAGCTGAACATGAAGAGGAACTTCATCTTTCAGCATGACAACAACCAAGCATACATCCAAATCAACAAAGAAATGGCTTTACCAGAAGTAGATTAAAGTTTTGGAATGGCCCAACCATAGCCCAGACCTGAATCCGATTGAAAATCTGTGGGGTGATCTGAAGAGGGCTGTGCACAGGAGATACCCTTGCAATCTGACAGATTTGGAGTCTTTGCAAAGAAGAGTGGCCAAATCTTGCCAAGTCAAAATGTGCCATGCTGGTAGACTCATACCCAAAAAGACTGAGTGCTGTAATAAAATCAAAAGGTGTTTCAACAAAGTATTAGTTTAAGTGTGTGTACACTTACGCAACCATTTAATTCAATTTTTATATTTTTCTTCCCTCTACCTAAAAGATTTCAGTATGTTTTACAATTGAGTTGAACAGTTTATAGGTCACATTAAAGGTGGAAAAAGTTCTGAAATGATTTATCTTTGTCTAATGTTTTTACAGCACGGAAACTTGACATTTTAACAGGGGTCTGTAGACTTTTTATATCCACTGTATATATATATATATATATACACAGTATATATGTCCATATATGTGGTGAGTGCGTACAGTATGTGAGTGTGTCCATGTTTTTGTGAGTGCATATGTGAGTGCGTCCTTGTATGTTCTGAGTGCATGTGTGAGTGCGTCCATGTATGTGGTGAGTGCTTGCATGAGTGCATCTGTGTATGTGGAGAATGTGTGTATGAGTGCATCCATGTATGTGGAGAATGTGTGTATGAGTGCTTCCATGTATGTGGTGAGTGCGTGTATGAGTGCATCCATGTATGTGGTGAGTAAGTGTATTAGTGCGTCCATTAAGTTGTCGGTTGGCTACATCATCATCATCTGCTACTGTCTACACATCACTGATGTCCCTCTCAACGGTCTCAGGGCCAGGAGTCTGACTGCTCAGCAACACCAGCTCTCATGCGACTCTCATTATCACTATTTGCCCGCCTACCGGAGGAAGCGGTGGATCTCTCTTCTAGATCTTTGCTGGGCAGTAGCTGCTGACTGTCCTCTAGTAGCTCGTCCTTGCTGAAAAGTGGAGCCGAGCCTACGGCATATAATGCTTCTCGAGCTGAAGGGACAGAAAATGACAGAGGCAGGTTGAGGACAGGTGAGGGCACAGGGCCTGCCCCTGGGCCATGTCAACTAAGTGTTGTGTCGGAAGAACCACCGACTCTCTGGGGGTGTCTGATGTCACTTGCGATCAAGACACTGGTCAAGACACAACCGCTAGATGACACTGTGACTCTCGCTGCGACTCCTGCTGCCACCCTCCTTCTTCTGCTGCTACTCGTGCCTGTGCCAGAAACATTTGAGCCACTGCCCTTTCCCTTTGAAGAGCTTGTCATTTGTCTGTCTGACATACTGCAATATAAAAGAATTAAATTAAATTAAAAGTAAATTAATACAGCCCAAAAATGCCATTTTTTTAAAATTAATACACCACAAAAATGTTTCTAAAACAATGTATGCTCACCGCTTAAGGGGTTGTCTCACTTCAGTAAGTTGCATTTATTATGTAGAGGAAGTTAATACAAGCCACTTACTAATGTACTGTTATTATCCATATTGCTTTATTTGCTGGCTGGATTAATTTATCTATCACATTATACTCTGCTTGTTTCCATGGTTACAGACCACCAGTGGTGGTTGTGCTTGCACACTATAGGAAAAAGCGTCAGCCTCTCTGGTGGCCGGGTCCATGGGAGCACACATAGGCTAGTCCTTTTTCCTATATTGTTTAAGCACGACCACCACTGATGGATTGCAGTGTGGTCTGTAACCATGGAAACGAGCAGTGTATAATGTGATAGAAAAATGAATATAGCCAGCAAAGGAAGCAATATGGATAATAACAATACATAAGTAAGTGGCTTGTATTAACTTCCTCTACATGACAAATGCAACTTACTGAAGTAAGACAACCCCTTTAACGGCTAATAAGACGTACTTTTTTCCCCTTATTAATACACCACAAAAATGTCTATGAAGTAATGCACGTTCACTGCAAAAAGGCTAATAAGACGTACGTTTTTTTCTTATTTATACACAGAAAATATCTCTAAAACAATGTACATTCACCGCTGAACGGCTAATAAGACATACTTTTTTTCTTATTGATACGCCAGAAAAATGTCTATAAAGAAATGCACGTTCACCGCAAAACAGCTAGTAAGGCGTAGTTTTTCTTTTCTTAATACACCACTAAAATGTCTATAAAGAAATGCACGTTCAGCGCAAAATGGCTAATAAGACGTACATATAGTTCCTATTAATACACCACGTAAATGGCTGTATCACACAGCACTTGCACCCCAATAACAAGCAAGGTTTGCTGGAATTACTGAGTTATCATATAGTGCAAACCTAAAAGCAGCATTATAACAGCAATTTGGATCCTCAATTAGTGCAGCAAGGTATAATTGAATCGCTCCTATTACCCAGGCTGTACATTCCCCTATCGGACCCTATTCTCCTTTTATAGTGTAGATTAGAGATGAGCGAATCAAAGTTGACGAAGTGGAATTCGATAAGAATTTCAGGAAAAATTTTGCTGAATAGAAGTTTGGGAAAGAGCAGCAAAAGTATTGAAGCAGAACAGGGTCCAATAGAGGAGTGTACAGCCTGGGTAATAGGACCAATCCTATTACACCTTGCTGCATTGACTGGGGATCCCAATTGCCATTATACTGCTGCTTTCAGGTTTGCAATAGATGATACCCCTGTAATTCCAGCAAACCGTACTTCTTATTGATCCAAGTGTTGTGTGATACAGCCATTAACAGGGTGTATTACTAGGAAATATTTCTATGTCTTATTCGCCCTTGTGCGGTGTAGTAAAATGTTCTAAAGCCTTTTTTTCGTGTATTAGTGGCAAAAAAGTATTATTTGCCGTTCAGCAGTGCAGTTATATGTTCTAAAGCCTTTTTTGGTGTTTATTAGTGGCAAAAAAGTATTATTTGCCTTCAGTTGTGCAGTTAAATGCTCTAAAACTTTTTTGGCTTATAAAAGTGTGTGTGTGGGGGGGTAAAGGGCTTATTAGCCGTTGTGTGGTGGAGAGATAAAATGACAGCCCTTTTGGCGTGTATTAGCGGCAAAAAAGTATTATTTCTCCGTTCAGCGGTGCAGCTATATGTTCTAAATCTTTTTCAGTCAGTGTTTAGTGGCAAAAAGTATTATTTGCCATTGTGTGGTGAAATGACAAAATTACAGCCTTTTTGGGGTGTATTCATTTCCTTTTATTTACTTATTTGATCTAACAGTATGTCAGACAGAGAAGTCATAGGCCCTGCACAGTCTCAGACACAGGTCGCAGCAGAGTAAGGGGGCATGGCAGCAGGGGTTACTTCCAGAGGCCTGAGCTCCCAGTGTTAGCTAGCAGTCGTGTCTTGACTAGCAACCCAGCGGTTCTTCAATGGTTGACTTGGTCATCCACTTTGTCCCAAGTGACATCAGAAACCCCAGCCAAGAGTCAGTGGGTTGCGTCAGACACAACCCTTAGTTGGCATGGCCCGGGAGCAAGCCCTGTGCCCTCACCTTTCCTCAACCTTCCTCTGTCCTTTTCTGTTCCTTCAGCCAGAGAAGTATTATATACGGTGGGTTCAGCTCCACTATACAGCAAGGACAAGCTACTAGAGGACAGTCAGCAGCTACTGCCCAGCCAAGATCTGGAGGAGACATTTGCCTGTAGGCGGGCAAGAAGTGATTAGGAGTGTGGCATGGGAGCTGGTGTTGCAAGCATATGCAAAATAAATGTGGAGCCCCAGTTATGGGTCTACAACACAATGAAAGCCAGATATCCCTCAGAGGAAGGAAAACCAAGCAAATGGGTGTCTCCATTACAGAGATCACCAAATCCACCATATTAGGTGGCCCCTATGTCAATATCCCACTTTTTACAAGCTTTAAGGATGTGACAGGAAAACCTAAGTATCCATCCACAGACAGCTGTTTCGGGTGTTGCCCTCATCAGTGTGGAGTAGGATTCTGGCTAACCGGGAGCAATGCCTCGGAGACTACTCAAACACAACAATAGCTGATCTCAGGGAGACCAGCTACAAAAAACACTGCGGAGCCTCACTTAAGAGTCTCAACACAGCAATCCGAAGTGCAAAGTTCCCTGGGAAACAGGAATATGCAAAATAAATGTGGAGCCAGCAGTGGTGTTGCAAGCAGTCAGGCTCCTGGCTCAGAGAACCGTTAGGAGGACATCAGTGATGTGCAGACAGTACTCGATGGTGATGTAGCTGATTGCAATTGGGAGCTGGGTGATGAAGGGGCTTCATCATCATCGGGAGAAGAGGGTGGCAGCTGCGCGCGTGAGGCATCGGGCGGAGCCAGCATGTCGGTAGCGTGGCCGGGAGTCAGCAGGGTGGCAGCAATGGGAGGTCGGGAGCCAAACGTGCCCAGGGTAGACCACCCGCTCAGCAGAGCCTACCTGCCTGGAAAGTAGTGGTGCAGCGGTCCACGGAGGCAGAGGCATTAGTGGTCAGTCAGTACGGAGTGTTGGAGTTAAATCACCTACTCGGCGGTGTGGTAGTTTTTTGTTAAGCCGCCAGAGGAGCTGAACATGGCCATTCGCTGAATCTGTGGCCAGAAGGTGAAGCGTGGCCAGAAGGTGATGCATGGCCAGGGTGCCAATGTTGGCACCACGGCCCTGCGTCAACCTATGCAGCATCACCATAAAGGGGCCTATGAGAATTATTGCTCTAATAGTGGTGGTCCAGCCTTCCACAGCACCCGCCGCATCACCCAGTGGCATGCACCCGATTTCAGGCAGTCAAGGCTCCACCACCTCACCCGAAGGGAGCTGTCTGTCTTTCCCATAATCTACCGGTCCTGATGCTCCTGCTTCTTGCCCTCCTACTCCTCGTCAGTCTTTCCGTCAGCAATCAATCACCGAAGCGATTTCCAAGAGACAACAGTATGAGTGCACACATCAAATGGTGCAGAAGCTAAACGTGCTCCTGGCCAAGTTGCTGGTGCTGCAGTCCCTCCCTTTCCAAGTCGAAAATCCCAACCGTCACTGCCAAAAAGGCAGTACCAGCCCTGCACACCTATGTAGAACAGAAGGTGGGCCAGTCCTTGAAGCCTGTTGGTGTTTGCCAAAGTGCACAATAGTGCCGACGTGTGGAGCTGTAACTACGGTCAAGGGCAATATATGTCCTTTACGGCCCATTGGGTAAATGTGGTTCCTTCCTAGCAACTTGCCTGGGCGAACTGAGTCACACAGGGGAGGAACTGCTCCGCATCCTTTATCAAGAAATCAAATCCTGGCATCTCAAAATCGGAAAAATAGTGACCGACAATAGGAAGAACATTGTATCTGCGCTATGTCAAGGAGGGCTGAGCCATGCGCCCCTGCATGGCAAGCGTGTTCAATCTGGTTGTCTAAGCGGTTCCACCCATCTGCAAGACATCCTAAAAATGGCCAGGAAACTTTGCATGCTTTTCAGCCACTCGTACACCGCCAAGCACACCCTCCATGAGCTACAGCTGCAGAACATTGAGTCCCCCAACATCAGCTGATATGCGACGTTTCCACATGTTGGAATTCCACCCTCCATATGTTGGACCGACTATACAAACAGAGAAAGGGCATAAATGATTTCTTGATGATCCAAGCAGACAGGAGTACTCCTCTGTGTAGCTTTAATGTCAGTTAGTGGCAGCTCATGAGTGACACCTGCCGCTTGCTCAAGCCCTTTGAGGACGCCATGTTATTTGTCAGTCTTCAGGACTACAGGATGAACATCATTCCACTGCTTCATATCCTGGAACAGATGCTGGTAAATCTGGCTGGCCACGTGAGCCCTGTGTGGGCTGAACTGGAGGAGGAGGACATTGGAGCACAAGCAATGTGTAGCCAAATAGGTGGTTTTTCTACACAGGTGACAGGAGAGGAGGAGCAGGAGCAGCCGGAGGAGCTACAGGACAATGAGGAAGAAGAGGTAGATGACCTAGACAGACCATGGCGGTATGCAGTAGAGATGAAGGCAGGGAGTCCCTCCGAGTTACTTGCGCAAATGGCCTGATTCATGCTCAGTTGCTTGCGTAGTGACAGCCGGATTGTCAGCATTCGGCAGAGGGATGACTACTGGTTCTCCACCATGTTAGACACTCGCTACTGGTCCAAAATGGGGGCCTTTTTACTGTCTTTTTCTGCTGTCTAATATGAAGACGTGCAAAGACTTAGTTGATGATAACTTCCTTTTGCAGATAAATTATATTGTAATATACAATAAAACATTCCTTACTATTCACATTATATACTAGGAAAGCTCTGTCAAATATAAGAACCTTTTAGTAGAACAGTAGAATAGTAGAACATTACAGAGGAAAGTGTTTTCAGTGGAATTGAAAATAACATTCAAAGCAGAAAGCAAATGATACTATATCTCGTACATGCAAACTAATTTCATACCCTGAACATAGAATCTGCTGGTTATCACCACATTTGCTTATTAACCGGTGGAAAAACAAGATTACCTAAGTCAATAACATGAGGGAACATAAAGTAATCACAGGAAGTGAACCCAGTGAACCAGATGCATAGCCTACAGATATAGCAAATATCAACTAACTATGAAGATGATGTTATTGATAATTCTTATGAACAGCAGCTATGAACAGTCTACAAATTTGGGACTATTTTGTCATTATATTCCAAATTTCATTGTTTCTGTATTTAAACATGGCAGATTTAAAGGGTTTGTCCGGGATCAAATAAAAAAAAAAAAAAGTGCACTATTAACAGCTGATTAAAGTCCCCCCATATGTTGTTAGGTATTTTCGCTACTTCATACAGGGCTCCGACGGTCTCCACGCATTGTTTACATCTATGTTTATCTTTGCCTAACTTCCTGCCGCTGCCCTGTGGGTCCCAGCACTAGCGGCATCACGTGTTTACAGCTGAATATCATCTCTGCCATAACTCTGCCCCTTATTAATATTACGCCTCCTTCATTCATTAGAAAGTGTCATGAGGGGCGTGGCTTAGCGCAATGTCTTCCAGCCTAGTCACCACCCCCTCCCTGCGATCTGAATAATTACTGAGGCTGACGGTGATGTCACCGTGCCGGAGGGTGTGGCTTAGCACAATGTCTTCCAGCCTAGTTACCGCCCCTCCCTGCAATCTGAATAATTACTGAGGCTGTTGGTGACATCACCGGGCTCCCTGTGAAGTGGAAGAAGAGGCTTCTCTCTGCAGCAAGGGACCTGGTACATCACTGACTATGAGAAAATAGGCACTTCCGGCTGAGAATTAGCGATATGAAAGCGGGCATCAGACATGTGTGGCAAAGGTAGTACTGGCATGTTTGTAATATTTATTTAACCAATCACTGGTAACAGGTGTCGTCCCAGAAGATTGGAAATTAGCAAGCGTTGTGCCAATTCACAAGAAAGGTAGTAGAGAGGAATCGGGCAACTATAGGCCAGTAAGCCTGACAACAATAGTGGGGAAATTAATGGCAACCATACTCAAGGAGAGGATTGTGGAACATCTAAAAACCCATGGGTTGATTGATAAAAAACAGCATGGGTTTACTTCAGGGAGATCATGTCAAACTAATCTTATTGACTTTTTGATTGGGTGACTAAAATAATAGATGGCGGAGGTGCAGTAGACATCGCTTATCTGGACTTTAGTAAGGCATTTGATACTGTCCCACATAGAAGGCTTATCAATAAACTGCAGTCTTTGAGCTTGAGCTCACATATTGTTGAATGGATTAGGCAGTGGCTGAAGGACAGAAAACAGAGGGTTGTAGTCAATGGAGTATATTCAGACCATGGTATTGTTACCAATGGGGTACCTCAGGGATCTGTTCTGGGACCCATATTGTTTAATATCTTTATCAGCGAAATTGCAGAAGGCCTCAATGGTAAGGTGTGTCTTTTGCTGATGACACAAAGATTTGTAACAGGGTTGATGTTCCTGGAGGATACACCAAATGGAAAAGGATTTAGGAAAACTAGAGGAATGGTCAAAAATCTGGCAACTAAAATTTAATGTCGATAAGTGCAAGATAATGCACCTGGGGCGTAAAAACCCAAGAGCAGAATATAAAATCAGTGATACAGTACTAACCTCAGTATCTGAGGAAAGGGATTTAGGGGTCATTATATCAGACGACCTAAAGGTGGGCAGACAATGTCATAGAGCAGCAGGTAATGCCAGCAGAATGCTTGGGTGTATAGGGAGAGGCATTAACAGTAAAAAGAGGGAGGTGCTCGTGCCGCTCTACAGCGCATTAGTGAGACCTCATTTGGAGTATTGTGTGCAGTACTGGAGACCATATCTGCAGAAGGATATCGAAACTTTGGAGAGAGTTCAGAGAAGAGCTACTAAACTAGTACATGGATTGCAGGACAAAACTTACCAGGAAAGGTTAAAGGACCTTAACATGTATAGCTTGGAAGTAAGAAGAGGGGATATGATAGAGGGGATATGATAGAAACTTTTAAATACATAAAGGGAATCATCACGGTAAAAGAGGAGAGAATATTTAAAAGAAGAAAAACTGCTACAAGAGGACATAGTTTTAAATTAGAGGTGCAAAGGTTTAAAAGTAATATCAGGAAGAATTACTTTACTGAGAGAGTAGTGGACGCATGGAATAGCCTTCCTGCAGAAGTGGTAGCTGCAAATACAGTGAAGGAGTTTAAGCATGCATGGGATAGGCATAAAGCCATCCTTCATATAAGATAGGGCCGGGGGCTATTCATAGTATTCAGCATATTGGGCAGACTAGATGGGCCAAATGATTCTTATCTGCCGACACATTCTATGTTTCTATGTTTCTATGTTTCTATATTTATGTCATATGTTGTACACTTAGAACAATTGTCCCCAATCCTGGACAACCCCTTTAAAGATTTTCGATTATGAGTATACTGTACTCAGCTATAGATTTTCCCTTACCTTTCCTTGAAATTTATTAAAAGGATTGTGTTACCATGATCTTGGACTATTATCTGTAATATTACGTAAGTAGTACTGGACATAAGGAGTCCTGATCACTATTATATATTTTCCTACTGCCCGTTGTTCCTCCAATGCCAGCACTGATTTTCTCTGCTAACTTAATGGAAAGGACTCATGTACACACACAACAGTCATGACAATGTAGTTCAAGGAAGCGTAAGCACTGACAACAGGGAAATGAGCATTGATAAGAAAAAATAGATCCTTATCTGGACTCCTTATCTGCAGTACTACTCATGTATATACAGCAGAAAATAGTCCAAGATCATGGTGAAACATTAACCTTAACCCTTCTGCTACCAGCACCGTATATGTATGGCGCTGGTGCAATCTTCAAACATGGTGCCCACTTGCACTTGTAGTAGGCACCATAGCCAGCGGGTCTTTGCTGTCTCTGCTCTTTGAAGTTCCAGTTAGGGCTCACTGTCCATGTCTTCCTGTCCACTGTGGTTACAGGTACATCAATAACTGATGGGGACTAAAAATAATCCACCACTCCTGTGGTTTGTCCCATTGGCTCCCTGTTTCCTTGATCTCACCTTCAGATTGAAGTGGGTTAGAACCAGTCCTACTTTTAACTTATTGCTTATTCACCAATTGGCCATGTTGCAGTGGTCACTCCATCTAAACTGAACTGTTATGTGATACCAAATTACATTGAAGTATGCTATTGTCAAGCTTTGTAATAGCTGCAGGAGAAGGAAGGGACACCATGAGAGAGCTGAAGCTGATGGATGCTAATGTTTCTGCATGTAGCTAGCTAGAAGTAGAGGTGAGTCACACTAGCTATAAGGGTGTACCTATCTAGGGCAATACTAGCGTGACACTACAGAGAACTTAAGGCAAGAGCATAGGTGCCAAAAGTACATGGCTGCCAAGCCTCCGCATCCTACAAGAAGCCTTACCTAGCGTGGAGCTCCAGCTTGTGGCACAGGCCAGCCAGCCATCTACAGAAGTGAAGAGGAATATCGCAACTAAACTATGGAATGAAGTTACAGTAAGTGGAGATACGTATTGCATTTAAACAAAAAAACTGAATGAGAATGGAGATCTACAGTAATAGCCTACATTCAAGACCTCCTGGGCTAGGAGATCCCAATTCCTCTTACAGTCTGCTAAAGCGAAGGAAATATTGCTACTGGCACCACAAAATGGTGCTCCGATTGGTTGTCATGTTCTAGTCTGTGGTACCTATTTAGGCCCTTATCTGAGATGTAAACAAAAGCAAAGACAGGTGCACTCTGCGATAATACTAAACCCTCACACTGATGTAAAATTGAGAGTTTAGTTTGACATATCCTACTAGGAGGACATGGTTATTGTGGTACTTGTAGTCCGTTGCTGGCATCTTCCATTGCATGCATTTTTTGCTGTTGATTGCCATAAGCAACGGACTACAAGTGCAGGATATGCTCCCCTATAAATATGCACAACCACATGTGGGTTTGAGCATATCCTGCCAGTTTAACACCACGTTTTCTAATGGTTTGTATAGTCTTATGTATGGAGGTGTATAAACTCCTATTTAAATGTGCCTGTTTTCATCTACAGGCTACATTCAGTTGCACCTGTTTAAGCCCTGGGCCATATCAGCCAGTCTCGGGTGGGGCTCACAGGCACTTCCACCTCCCATTGCAGGCATGGCTACATGCTGGAGGTTACTGGTAAGCTGTCTGTGAGTCAGGCCTTATGCTCCGTAATTCGCCCACTGGCCCCTGGTATTGCCCATACGGCACAGGTAGGTGAGTGATAGGGCCTCGGGATACTTGAGACCTTGGCGTGGTGCCCGAGCTTCAGACATGTCCTCCTAGTAGGATATGTCGAACTAACCTCTCAATTTTACATCAGTGTGAGGGTTTAGTATTATCTCAGAGTGCACCTGTCTTTGCTTTTGTTTAGTTTTTGATTGTTCTTCACATCCACATAATCGTTACCTTATGTAGGATGGTTATTGTGGTACTTGTAGTCCGTTGCTGGCATCTTCCATTGTATGCATTTTTTGCTGTTGATTGCCATAAGCTAACGGACTACAAGTGCAGGATATACTCCCTATATATATACACAACCGCATGTGTGTTTGAGCATATTCTGCCTGTTTAACACCACGTTTTCTAGTGGTATGTATAGCCTTATCTGAGATGTATTTTATAAACTACAGAGCAGATGATATTTACACTGTTCAATCTTCATCAACGTATTGGGCACATCCTACAATATGAGTGTCAGAGATGGATGAAAGGCTTTTTAATAAAATATTAGTTACTGTATGTTATTATTTATTAGTTATAAATGTGACGACACTGACAAACAGGATATCTAAAGCCTTATTTCCAATAAATCGATAATACCAAAGGCCATTTGCTTTCCATGAAATATGCGTAAAGGGGTTTAATGTGCACTCATATATACTGTGCTCTCGAATAATATGATTCAAAATAAATAGGGATGGTTTTTAGGAAAACTCAGCTGTTTCAATTTTTTTTAGACAAGGCAAGTATACAGTTTACCGAGGTGGACTCACTTCTACCAGCACTTAATGATGATTATTATGGCTGGAAGGCAAAGTGCAAGGACATGTCTGAAATTGTATAATGGTACCAAACTTGTATTTCCATTGCCCAGCACCAGTCCATAATAAAACTGTATATTCAGGGGACATGGACAAGGTCTAGAACGTTCACCATGGTACATAGTGTCTTGACCAAATGACTGGCGTATAAAATTAAAGAAGCAATGTTCAGCAATCCCTTATTCTCCTGTTCTGATAATTCCCAAGTCCCCTAGTGGTCTCTACTTCATTCTCCTCTCTGACACACATGAAAAGACAATCATCCAGGCACAGGTTGCAGTGACTGGCTGAGGGATCCTTTCTTGTGTGATGAGAAAGAACTCAGAAATAAAACGGTGAGGAACCTGGGCAGTATGATAACAGGAGCAATGAAGTGTGTATTGCTTCTTTTTTAACCCATTTAAGCATTTTTAAAGATTTTTACCAGTCAGAAGTCTTAACCCCTTTGCGCACCATGCTGTAGTATACAGAATGGCAAGGTGAAAGTGCTGTACATTTATGGCATGAACCTCCACCATCAGCAGTGGGTTTGAGCTAGAGCACTAATCCGGTCATTTAAGTCAGTAGAGACTGACTTAAAGGCTTCAGGTCTGACATGTACTGAAGTCCCCAAGTAGTCCCCAAATGCAATAAAAAGCAAATAAATATGTACCCTAAAATGGCACCAATAAACCACACCAGATTTTTTTAAATAAAAAGGTGATTTTATTCCCCTTATGTGTGGCAGTACAAAATGACACTATTTAGTGCACCATTAGAAACAATGCCCCCATAGTGCTATTGTCTGCCTCCCCATAGTGGCCCAACAGCATGGTGCCAAATAAAAAATAAACTTACCTCCACGTGGCTGTCAGTGATGCAGTGCAGGCCTCTTCCAGTCTGTTTCCTGAGCTGACCAGCTCAGGCGGCATGATGATGATTACATCATTGCACAGCTTGTGCCAGTCTCTGATAGGCTTTAGGTACAATGCCTGAAGTATATCAGAGGGAATGGTGGGGCAGGGAGACACTGTATTGCTGTTCTGAGGACGGCAATACATAATTAGTGTGCAGCACTGGTAAGGGGACCGCTGTTACCTCTATAGTTACTTTTATGCATATAGGGTATTTCTGTATTCATAAGAAATTGCATAATAGATTATTTTGTGCTTTTTCTCTTTTTAACCCTTGCAAAAATGAAAAATGTGGGCCTAAAGCAACATACTATTAGATTTTTTTACTTTCACGGTCAAATGTTAATAATTGGTACTATAGCACTTGTGAAGTCAAAACCATTACTATATCCTAACTGAATTCCTTGGGGGTGTATTTTCACAAATAGAGGTTATTTCATGGGATTTACACTGTACTGGTACCTCAAGGGTGCTGCAAGTTTTAAATGGCACCCAAACTCATTCCAGTAAAATCTTTGCATCAAAAGCCATATGGCACTCCTTCCATTCTGAGCCCTGCGGTATGCCCATACAACAGGTTATGACCATATATGGCGTGTTGCCATACTCTGGAGAAATTGCATATTTTCCCTTTCTAACCTTTGTAAAAATG
>JAKVIS010002608.1:0-21658 GCA_033119425.1 Bufotes viridis | reverse complement strand
GATTCTCTGCTGTGGGGCCTCTCTCCTCTGTCTGGGTGAAGGGGTCAAAGTAACTAAATGGTGGCCTACTCCTGTGGTGGTTGATATGATGCCTGAATATGTGCTGTGGGGCCTCTCTCCTCTATCTGGGTGAAGGGGTCAAAGTAACTAAATGGTGGCCTACTCTTGTGGTGGTTGATATGATGCCTGATTCTCTGCTGTGGGGCCTCTCTCCTCTGTCTGGGTGAAGGGGTCAAAGTAACTAAATGTTGGCCTACTCCTGTGGTGGTTGATATGATGCCTGATTCTCTGCTGTGGGGCCTCTCTCCTCTGTCTGGGTGAAGGGGTCAAAGTAACTAAATGGTGGCCTACTCCTGTGGTGGTTGATATGATGCCTGATTCTCTGCTGTGGGGCCTCTCTCCTCTGTCTGGGTGAAGGGGTCAAAGTAACTAAATGGTGGCCTACTCCTGTGGTGGTTGATATGATGCCTGAATATGTGCTGTGGGGCCTCTCTCCTCTGTCTGGGTGAAGGGGTCAAAGTAACTAAATGGTGGCCTACTCCTGTGGTGGTTGATATGATGCCTGATTCTCTGCTGTGGGGCCTCTCTCTTCTGTCTGGGTGAAGGGGTCAAAGTAACTAAATGTTGGCCTACTCCTGTGGTGGTTGATATGATGCCTGATTCTCTGCTGTGGGACCTCTCTCCTCTGTCTGGGTGAAGTGGTCAAAGTAACTAAATGGTGGCCTACTCCTGTGGTGGTTGATATGATGCCTGATTCTCTGCTGTGGGGCCTCTCTCCTCTGTCTGGGTGAAGGGGTCAAAGTTACTAAATGGTGGCCTACTCCTGTGGTGGTTGATATGATGCCTGATTCTCTGCTGTGGGACCTCTTTCCTTTGTCTGGGTGAAGGGGTCAAAGTAACTAAATGGTGGCCTACTCTTGTGGTGGTTGATATGATGCCTGATTCTCTGCTGTGGGACCTCTCTCCTCTGTCTGGGTGAAGGGGTCAAAGTATCTAAATGGTGGCCTACTCCTGTGGTGGTTGATATGATGCCTGATTCTCTGCTGTGGGGCCTCTCTCCTCTGTCTGGGTGAAGGGGTCAAAGTAACTAAATAGTGGCCTACTCCTGTGGTGGTTGATATGATGCCTGATTCTATGCTGTGGGACCTCTCTCCTCTGTCTGGGTGAAGTGGTCAAAGTAACTAAATGGTGGCCTACTCCTGTGCTGGTTGATATGATGCCTGATTTTCTGCTGTGGGGCCTCTCTCCTCTGTCTGGGTGAAGGGGTCAAAGTAACTAAATGGTGGCCTACTCCTGTGGTGGTTGATATGATGCCTGATTCTCTGCTGTGGGACCTCTCTCCTTTGTCTGGGTGAAGGGGTCAAAGTAACTAAATGGTGGCCTACTCCTGTAGTGGTTGATATGATGCCTGATTCTCTGCTGTGGGACCTCTCTCCTTTGTCTGGGTGAAGGGGTCAAAGTAACTAAATGGTGGCCTACTCCTGTAGTGGTTGATATGATGCCTGATTCTCTGCTGTGGGACCTCTCTCCTTTGTCTGGGTGCTGGGGTCGAAATAATAGTAAGTGACCTTCTCCATTGGTGGGTGACTTGAAGCCTGATTCTGTGCTATGGGACCTCACTCCAATTAATATTGTTTAATTTTTATTTATTTTATGTTAACTCATCATTTCCCTATCTACATTTGTTTGCAAGGGATTTACCTACATTTTGCTGCCTTTTGCAGCCCTCTAGCCCTTTCCGGGTGTGTTTTACAGCCTTACCAAAAACCTTACCAGATCTAGCACATAAACCAGTTGAACTTGAAACCCTTGAAAGATTACAGTAATGAAAAATAATTATTAATATGAGCAACACTATCTGTACCCTTTGTTTCCAATCAAACAAAACGCAATAAATTTGATTTAACATTATAGTTTTATAAAATAATCTTTAACAAAATAGAATTATTTTTTAACATAAATATATAAATAACCAAAAAAATTAGGGTAATTTTTTTAATTTTCTCTGCTCCTCCAGCAGATCATCGATGTCCTTAAGATGAGCCTCCTCCATGGCTCGCATTTGGTGGGAGAACTGCATCTTGAGCTGCCTCATCTTCCTGGTTTGCTGCTCCCTGAACTGCTGGTGCTTCCTTCGCATTGTTTTTATTTTTTTTTAACATGATGTTGTCAGCTGTAAAATAAATGAAATAAAATTTGGAAATGTACATTAAAATACAATCATTAATTGTTATATAAAGCTGAGATGATATTTTTTTCTTGAAAATCACTGGTTAGACCACACATGGAGTACTGTGTACAGTTCTGGGCTCCTGTGAACAAGACAGACATAGCAGAGCTGGAGAGGGTTCAGAGGAGGGCAACTAAAGTAATAACTGGAATGAGGGATCTACAGTACCGTAAAAGGTTATCAAAATTAGGGTTATTCACTTTAGAAAAAGACGACTGAGGGAGATCTAATAACTATGTATAAATATATCAGGGGTCAGTACAGAGATCTGTCCCATCATCTATTTATCCCCAGGACTGTGACTGTGACAAGGGGACATCCTCTGCGTCTGGAGGAAAGAAGGTTTGTACACAAACATAGAAAAGGATTCTTCACTGTAAGAGCAGTGAGACTATGGAACTCTCTGCCTGAGGAGGTGGTGATGGTGAGTACAATAAAGGAATTCAAGAGGGGACTGGATTTATTTCTGGAGTGTAATAATATTACAGGCTATAGCTACTAGAGAGGGGTCGTTGATCCAGGGAGTTATTCTGATTGTCTGACTGGAGTCGGGAAGGAATTTTTTTTCCCCTTATGTGAGGAAAATTGGCTTCTGCCTCACAGGGGTTTTTTGCCTTCCTCTGGATCAACTTGTAGGAAACAGGCCGAACTGGATGGACAAATGTCTTTTTTCGGTCTTATATACTATATTACTATGTTACTATGTAAATCTGTTATATATTGGTTTAGGTAGGATTAATAATAGTTCCTTTTAGTTTTGGGTTATTGACTTAGTAGTTACGTTAATGGTTTTGATGTTGATCAATTACTTTTTAGTGTTTATTTTTATACTACTGTTATGTGTTGTACTTTATTTGTTGCCTGTTTTATTATATTTTCTTCATTTAAAAAAATAATATAGTTTGTTAAAATATATTCTTAGAAAAATGTATATATTGCATGCTTGTTATATCGTACTTCCAAAAATGGATGTGGCAGTTAGATACGTTATGGAAATCAGTACTCCCACCCGTAACATTAGCTTTCTGGGACACTGAATAAATAAAAATATCCACATCATCCATTTACCTTCTTGTCGGGGGTAGTGACCATCTCCTCTTCTGCCTCCTCAGAGTCATCACCCTCCTCCACTGCAGCAGGTGGGCTATGGGCCCGATAGCCTGATGGCCCTGCCTCTTCCTGCTCGTCCGAGTGGTCTGTCTCCTCCTCCACCTCCACCGCCTTCTTCTTTTTAGAGAGCTTGGCTCTCACTTTGGGAAGCGGAGCATCTGTAATGATGATGATGACCAAATTTTTAAAAATGCCAAGATAAACAAGTAAAGCCAAATTACAGTTAAGGGTACACAAATTAATCTATGGTAGTGTCTGGATGGCATAATAATTAACTACACCTATCTTTCTTCTCCTTTTGGCTTAGATCAAGTGTAGTATCATCAGTGTCTGCCTTGACCTGCCGGACCAGGACCCTGTGGGTACCCCTGCACTCTGCCTTTGAGCATCGTTGATTAAGTTCAGCTTCAACTCACTGCTGCTATTGGGTGTTGGGCCACTCCCAGGGAACAAGAGTGATTCGAGTCTATGACTTCATTTGGGCATGTGGCCTAATTGTCCTGATCGATGCTTGTTGTCTACACTCGTCCAGACGTGCGAGGAGTTTGGACAAGCTTCAGGGGCCAAAGTCAACTGTGTAAAGTCAAAAAACATATGTGGCCCAGAAAGAGGTCTCATATTGCCACTTTTAGCACCCTTTCCCATCAGTTCAACACCACTGTACTAAGTGATTTATTGTAAAGGGTTAAAAAATTCTTATTTCTCTCACCAACATATTGTGTTATCTGTCTGCTCAGTTATGCAAATAAGTATTGTACCTGGAAGAGATTTATCTCGGATCTTAGTGATCAGATCCATCCTGTGGCGCTTCAGATCTGACCACTTTTTTAGAATCGCATCCTTCCGATGAGTGCACCCATGCTTCTGCCACAGATGGAAAGCAATTCTCCGCACTATGGCCTGCTTTTCGCCCCTTGACCTTCTGCGGTCGTACCCCTTCTCCAACATTTCCTGCAAGATAACAATTAAATCATGTAATCCCACAGTTCTAAAATACAATTATTAGTTATCATAGTCATAATAACCATCAAAAATAAGATTTAATATCAAAACAGTCAAAGAGTAGAACATCGCCATCCCTTTAAAAGTGACTTGAACATTGCCGCCCCTTTAAAAGTGACTTGAACACTGCAGCCCCTTTAAAAGTGACTTGAACATCGCCATCCCTTTAAAACCGACTTGAACATCGCCAATTCGCCATCCCTTTAAAAGTGACTTGAACATTGCCGCCCCTTTAAAAGTGACTTGAACACTGCAGCCCCTTTAAAAGTGACTTGAACATCGCCATCCCTTTAAAACTGACTTGAACATCGCCAATTCGCCATCCCTTTAAAAGTGACTTGAACATTGCCGCCCTTTAAAAGTGACTTGAACACTGCAGCCCCTTTAAAAGTGACTTGAACATCGCCATCCCTTTAAAACTGACTTGAACATCGCCATCCCTTTAAAAGTGACTTGAACATTGCGATCCCTTTAAAAGTGACTTGAATATTACCGCCCCTTTAAAAGTCATTTGAACATCGCCATCCCTTTAAAAGTGACTTGAACATTGCGATCCCTTTAAAAGTGACTTGAATATTGCCGCCCCTTTAAAAGTGACTTGAACATCGCCATCCCTTTAAAAGTGACTTGAACATCGTCATCCCTTTAAAAGTGACTTGAACATTGCCACCCCTTTAACAGTGTCTTTCACTAATCACTCATGTAGTTGTGCAGTCTGCTAAAGCCTGTGATGAGTTTATGTCACCAAGCAGTAGGACATGTGACAGTGTAAGGCAGTTATGAGATCAGTGGAGGCCTGCAGGCTTCTTGGCTAATAAAAATCATTAATAAATAAGTTTAAATCACATTACTGAATTACACACTAACTAAGTTCAATTACTTACAGTTATTAAGAAATCCAGCTCTTCTTTAGAGAAATTACTTTTCGCCATAATCGCTGGGACAGTCACCAATCTCCACTCTCGTCTCTCTCGATCCGATCCGAGGTAACGCACACACGTACAGACGCACGTACACGATTCTTGAATAGTTGTATTATCGCGATAATAAAACTAACAGTGTAAAGTTGACTGTATTGCTCTAAGTTATATTCGCGTACGAATGTAACTTCTATTACAGCACACCATACTAAAACTGACTAAGTGACAGCTTTAAGTTCTATTCGAACGCGATTATGCGATTATTATATATCTGCTTTATCGCATTGCCGTTTCAACTTAGCATTGCTAATTCTAAATAATTACATCCATATTCGTTAACTTACTGACTCAGTAAGTTAACGATATGGATGGAATTATTTAGCAATGCTAAGTTGAAATCGCAATGCGATTAAGCAAATATATAAAAATCGCATTGCGATTTCAACTTAATTCTCAGATCCGACAGTACATTCTACTGGAGGAGGCGTTCCCATGGTGATCGTTAGCTCAAAGTTGTAATCGCAATATTATCCCTCTGGGTGTCTTTTACAGGTTAATTTTTATTTATTTTATTTTATTTTAATTCATTTCCCTATCTACATTTGTTTGCAGGGGATTTACCTACATTTTGCTGCCTTTTGCAGCCCTCTAGCCCTTTCCGGGAGTCTTTTACAGGCTTTTTAGTGCCCAAAAGTTCGGGTCCCCATTGACTTCTATGGGGTTCGGGTTCGGATGAAGTTCGGGTTGAGTTCGGATCACGAACCCGGACATTTTCCGGAAGTTCGGCCGAACCTCTCGAACCCGAACATTCAGGTGTTCGCTCAACTCTAAAGGTCACCAATCAAGAGGTAAGGGCACGTTTTTGTGTGTGTCAAACGATGGTCTCAGATTATGAAAGATTTGTTTGAGGGAACTAGTGGCGCTTCTGTGCAGATTGGAATACTGTCCAGCATCTATTAGCAAGCCCAGAACACAAAAGCCTTCTTAACTGTTCCTGATGGTATGGAAAACTGAACTCTTAGATTAACCCTCGTTACTCGCTTTCTCAACACAGGAATATAAAGCGGCCACCGAGAAAGCTAAGCCTTTTCTGCTTCTTGCTTTTTGGCCGCTGAAATGCAGGTGCAGTTCAGCTTAGCTTCTGCAACTCACCACCTCTCATGAGATACCATACCTTTTATGCATTTTTGGAGTTGGCAGAATGAGGATGCACCAGCCTGTCCAATCAAAGTTCTGTGCTAGCACTAAATTACCTTAGCACCTCTGTAGCTGAGCTACATGCTGCAGGAATCGAAAAGCAGATTCCAACCCAGTATTTTAATGCAGCTATATTGAAAAGTGCTCATAAACTAGGTTTTCTCCTTGCTGACTTCTGTGGTTGCAATCCAATCCCTTGCCAACATTTCTTATTCATTGAAATGACAACTGTGTTTAACTGCAAATCAAAATGGCTGCCTCCAGAAAATCAATATGGCAGCCTCCATAAAAATTTCAATAGACGGAACACTGAGCGTGTCGCAATGGAACCCTTCAGCATACATGGATGATGACATCACAATAGACCCTTGCTGTTTTCCTCCCTGGCAGCAGCCATGATGCTTCATTCTTCAGTCTGGTGTGGATCCATGCACCTCAACAGGTAAGGTCACCAATCAACAGGTAAGGGCACGTTTTTGTGTGTGTCAAACGAAGGTGTCATATTATGAAAGATTTGTTTGAGGGAACTAGTGGCGCTTCTGTGCAGATTGGAATACTGTCCAGCATCTATTAGCAAGCCCAGAACACAAAAGCCTTCTTAACTGTTCCTGATGGTATGGAAAACTGAACTCTTAGATTAACCCTCGTTACTCGCTTTCTCAACACAGGAATATAAAGCGGCCACTGACAAAGCTAAGCCTTTTCTGTTTCTTGCTTTTTGGCAGCTGAAATGCAGGTGCAGTTAAGCTTAGCTTCTGCAACTCACCACCTCTCATGAGATACCATACCTTTTATGCATTTTTGGAGTTGGCAGAATGAGGATGCACCAGACTGTCCAATCAAAGTTCTGTGCTAGCACTAAATTAACTTAGCACCTCTGTAGCTGAGCTACATGCTGCAGGAACCAAAAGCAGATTCCAACCCAGTATTTTAATGCAGCTATAGTGAAAAATACTCATAAACTAGGTTTTCTCCTTGCTGACCTCTGTGGTTGCAATCCAATCCCTTGCCAACATTTCTTATTCATTGAAATGACAACTGTGTTTAACTGCAAATCAAAATGGCTGCCTCCAGAAAATCAATATGGCAGCCTCCATAAAAATTTCAATAGACGGAACACTGAGCGTGTCACAATGGAACCCTTCAACATACATGGATGATGACATCACAATAGACCCTTGCTGTTTTCCTCCCTGGCAGCAGCCATGATGCTTCATTCTTCAGTCAGGTGTGGATCCATGCACCTCAACAGGTAAGGGCGCCAATCAACAGGTAAGGGCACGTTTTTGGGTGCGTCAAACGAAGGTGTCAGATTATGAAAGATTTGTTTGAGAGAACTAGTTGCGCTTCTGTGCAGATTGGAATACTGTCCAGCGTCTATTAGCAAGCCCAGAACACAAAAGCCTTCTTAAATGTTCCTGATGGTATGGAAAACTGAACTCTTAGAGTAACCCTCGTTACTCGCTTTCTCAACACAGGAATATAAAGCGTCCACCGAGAAAGCTAAGAGATTTTCTGTTTCTTGCTTTTTGGCCGCTGAAATGCAGGTGCAGTTCAGCTTAGCTTCTGCAACTCACCACCTCTCATGAGATACCATACCTTTTATGCATTTTTGGAGTTGGCAGAAAGAGGATGCACCAGCCTGTCCAATCAAAGTTCTGTGCTAGCAGTAAATTACCTTAGCACCTCTGTAACTGAGCTACATGCTGCAGGAATCCAAAAGCAGATTCCAACCCAGTATTTTAATGCAGCTATAGTGAAAAGTGCTCATAAACTAGGTTTTCTCCTTGCTGACTTCTGTGGTTGCAATCCAATCCCTTGCCAACATTTCTTATTCATTGAAATGACAACTGTGTTTAACTGCAAATCAAAATGGCTGCCTCCAGAAAATCAATATGGCAGCCTCCATAAAAATTTCAATAGACGGAACACTGAGCGTGTAACAATGGAACCCTTCAGCATACATGGATGATGACATCACAATAGACCCTTGCTGTTTTCCTCCCTGGCAGCAGCCATGATGCTTCATTCTTCAGTCAGGTGTGGATCCATGCACCTCAACAGGTAAGGGCACCAATCAACAGGTAAGGGCACGTTTTTGTGTGCGTCAAACGAAGGTGTCAGCTTTTGAAAGATTTGTTTGAGGGAACTAGTGGCGCTTCTGTGCAGATTGGAATACTGTCCAGCGTCTATTAGCAAGCCCAGAACACAAAAGCCTTCTTAACTGTTCCTGATGGTATGGAAAACTGAACTCTTAGATTAACCCTCGTTACTCGCTTTCTCAACACAGGAATATAAAGCGGCCACCGACAAATCTAAGCCTTTTCTGTTTCTTGCTTTTTGGCCGCTGAAATGCAGGTGCAGTTCAGCTTAACTTCTGCAACTCACCACCTCTCATGTTATACCATACCTTTTATGCATTTTTGGAGTTGGCAGAATGAGGATGCACCAGCCTATAAAATCAAAGTTCTGTGCTAGCACTAAATTAACTTAGCACCTCTATAACTGAGCTACATGCTTCAGGAATCCAAAGCAGATTCCAACCCAGTATTTTAATGCAGCTATAGTGAAAAGTGCTCATAAACTAGGTTTTCTCCTTGCTGACTTCTGTGGTTGCAATCCAAACCCTTGCCAACATTTCTTATTCATTGAAATGACAGCTGTGTTTAACTGCAAATCAAAATGGCTGCCTCCAGAAAATCAATATGGCAGCCTCCATAAAAATTTCAATAGACTGAACACTGAGCGTATCACAATGGAACCCTTCAGCATACATGGATGATGACATCACAATGGACCCTTGCTGTTTTCCTCCCTGGCAGCAGCCATGATGCTTCATTCTTCAGTCAGGTGTGGATCCATGCACCTCAACAGGTAAGGGCACCAATCAACAGGTAAGGGCACGTTTTTGTGTGCGTCAAACGAAGGTGTCAGATTATGAAAGATTTGTTTGAGGGAACAAGTGGCGCTTCTGTGCAGATTGGAATACTGTCCAGCGTCTATTAGCAAGCCCAGAACACAAAAGCCTTCTTAACTGTTCCTGATGGTATGGAAAACTGAACGCTTAGATTAACCCTCGTTACTCGCTTTCTCAACACAGGAATATAAAGCGGCCACCGAGAAAGCTAAGAGATTTTCTGTTTCTTGCTTTTTGGCCTCTGAAATGCAGGTGCAGTTCAGCTTAACTTCTGCAACTCACCACCTCTCATGAGATACCATACCTTTTATGCATTTTTGGAGTTGGCAGAAAGAGGATGCACCAGCCTGTCCAATCAAAGTTCTGTGCTAGCACTAAATTACCTTAGCACCTCTGTAACTGAGCTACATGCTGCAGGAATCCAAAAGCAGATTCCAACCCAGTATTTTAATGCAGCTATAGTGAAAAGTGCTCATAAATAGTGATGTCGCGAACATAAAATTTTCAGTTCGCGAACAGCGAACGCGAACTTCTGCAAATGTTCGCGAACGGGTGAACCGGGCGAACCGCCATAGACTTCAATTGGCAGGCGAATTTTAAAACCCACAGGGACTCTTTCTGGCCACAATAGTGATGAGAAAGTTGTTTCAAGGGGTCTAACACCTGGACTGTGGCATGCCGGAGGGGGATCTATGGCAAAACTCCCATGGAAAATTACGTAGTGGACGCAGAGTCGGGTTTTAATCCATAAAGGGCATAAATCAACTAACATTCCTAAATTGTTTGGAATAACGTGCTTTAAAACATCCAGTGTGTGTATACGATCAGGTATGATGTTGTATCGATCAGGTAGTGTAAGGGTTACGCCCGCTTCACTGACATTGACAGACCAAACTCCCCTTTTAATGCACCGCAAACAGTTCATTTGCACAACCGCAAACTCCCCATTTGCACAAGGTTGGATACCAAGCTAGCCACATCCCGGTGATGTCATTGAAGGTTTCTTCCTCCACCCAGCCACGTACAACACCAAGGGTCCCCGAAAGGTCAATTGAATAGATTTTTCGAACGGTGAGATGGTTAAAAAAACACTGGCTCCCTCCACTCTGTTTTAAACCACGGTCACTGCGTCTGCGCCGTGCAATTTACTGTCACACCCGATATGAGTGGTATTTTCTGTAGTACTATTCTCATCAGTTTAATCCCTCTAACGTCCCCAATCTGGGGGCCATTTATTGAATAGATTTTTCGAACGGGGAGATGGTTAAAAAAACGCTGGCTCCCTCCACTCAGTTTTAAACCACGGTCACTGCGTCTGCGCCGTGCAATTTACTGTCACACCCGATATGAGTGGTATTTTCTGTAGTACTATTCTCATCAGTTTAATCCCTCTAACGTCCCCAATCTGGGGGCCATTTATTGAATAGATTTTTCGAACGGGGAGATGGTTAAAAAACGCTGGCTCCCTCCACTCTGTTTTAAACCACGGTCACTGCGTCTGCGCCGTGCAATTTACTGTCACACCCGATATGAGTGGTATTTTCTGTAGTACTATTCTCCTCAGTTTAATCCCTCTAACGTCCCCAATCTGGGGCCATTTATTGAATAGATTTTTCGAACGGGAGATGGTTAAAAACGCTGGCTCCCTCCACTCTGTTTTAAACCACGGTCACTGCGTCTGCGCCGTGCAATTTACTGTCACACCCGATATGAGTGGTATTTTCTGTAGTACTATTCTCATCAGTTTAATCCTCTAACGTCCCCAATCTGGGGGCCATTTATTGAATAGATTTTTCGAACGGGGAGATGGTTAAAAACGCTGGCTCCCTCCACTCAGTTTTAAACCACGGTCACTGCGTCTGCGCCGTGCAATTTACTGTCACACCCGATATGAGTGGTATTTTCTGTAGTACTATTCTCATCAGTTTAATCCTCTAACGTCCCCAATCTGGGGGCCATTTATTGAATAGATTTTTCGAACGGGAGATGGTTAAAAAACGCTGGCTCCCTCCACTCTGTTTTAAACCACGGTCACTGCGTCTGCGCCGTGCAATTTACTGTCACACCCGATATGAGTGGTATTTTCTGTAGTACTATTCTCCTCAGTTTAATCCTCTAACGTCCCCAATCTGGGGGCCATTTATTGAATAGATTTTTCGAACGGGAGATGGTTAAAAACGCTGGCTCCCTCCACTCTGTTTTAAACCACGGTCACTGCGTCTGCGCCGTGCAATTTACTGTCACACCCGATATGAGTGGTATTTTCTGTAGTACTATTCTCATCAGTTTAATCCTCTAACGTCCCCAATCTGGGGGCCATTTATTGAATAGATTTTTCGAACGGGAGATGGTTAAAAACGCTGGCTCCCTCCACTCAGTTTTAAACCACGGTCACTGCGTCTGCGCCGTGCAATTTACTGTCACACCCGATATGAGTGGTATTTTCTGTAGTACTATTCTCATCAGTTTAATCCTCTAACGTCCCCAATCTGAGGGCCATTTATTGAATAGATTTTTCGAACGGGAGATGGTTAAAAACGCTGGCTCCCTCCACTCTGTTTTAAACCACGGTCACTGCGTCTGCGCCGTGCAATTTACTGTCACACCCGATATGAGTGGTATTTTCTGTAGTACTATTCTCATCAGTTTAATCCTCTAACGTCCCCAATCTGGGGGCCATTTATTGAATAGATTTTTCGAACGGGGAGATGGTTAAAAACGCTGGCTCCCTCCACTCTGTTTTAAACCACGGTCACTGCGTCTGCGCCGTGCAATTTGCTGTCACACCCGATATGAGTGGTATTTTCTGTAGTACTATTCTCATCAGTTTAATCCTCTAACGTCCCCAATCTGGGGGCCATTTATTGAATAGATTTTTCGAACGGGAGATGGTTAAAAACGCTGGCTCCCTCCACTCTGTTTTAAACCACGGTCACTGCGTCTGCGCCGTGCAATTTACTGTCACACCCGATATGAGTGGTATTTTCTGTAGTACTATTCTCATCAGTTTAATCCTCTAACGTCCCCAATCTGGGGGCCATTTATTGAATAGATTTTTCGAACGGGGAGATGGTTAAAAACGCTGGCTCCCTCCACTCTGTTTTAAACCACGGTCACTGCGTCTGCGCCGTGCAATTTACTGTCACACCCGATATGAGTGGTATTTTCTGTAGTACTATTCTCATCAGTTTAATCCCTCTAACGTCCCCGACTCCCCAATCTGGGGGCCATTTATTAAATAGATTTTTTGAACGGGGAGATGGTTAAAAAAACGCTGGCTCCCTCCACTAATATGAGTGGTATTTTCTGTAGTATTATTCTCATCAGTTTAATCCCTGTTACATCCCATATCAGGGATTGCCTTTTGTGAAAAAAAATTTAGGCCGGGTACCTTCGACTGCCTTCACAGTGACAGACCAAACTCTCGTTCACTAAACTGAATTGATTTCAGGAACCGGGAGATGGAAAAAGCAGCTTGGTCGGTCCTCTTACTCCCAAATTTTGGCACTGCGCGTGCACAGAGCAATGTGCTGTGACACCCTATATGAGTGGTGTCTTAACTAGTACTATTGCTTAACTAGTACTATCAGTTTAATCCCTGTTACGGACCCTATCCGGTCGAATTGATTAACCATTGTCGAATCCCCCATTGACATCCCCCTTATAAGCTGTGTAAAGCATATTTTTTAGTTTGGTTTTGAACTGCTGCATCCTTTCCGACTTTCGGTAATTTGGTAACATTTCTGCCACTTTCTGCTTATACCGGGGGTCTAGTAGCGTGGCCACCCGATCGCTTTTGGTCTGATCATAATGAAGCAACGGCCTTATCATCTGGGGTGTGGCAACATTGCGAACACACTTACAGAGGTGATGATGATTGCTTCATTGTGATACGCAAGCCCCTTCACCACAACAAGGTAACGATCACGAAGGGGAATTGACACTTGTATGTGCCTTTTTTTTTTGGTTTGTTTTTGCAGCCACAGTGCTGCACCATAGGACAGAAAAATTAGGCATGTACACATGCCTGAAAAATAATTGCACTGTTGCAGCCGCTATTGTAGCAGCGGCCGGAAAAATTTATGTTTTCCAGGCAGAAAAGTGACTAAAACATTGCAGCTTGAACCCTAGTTGGTGGTGGAGAATTCACGAAAGTCATCCGGTATGCAGACATTAAATACAGCAGCGTGGGGACCATTTTAAGGCCATGGCATGTAATCAGGCCTTTTGTTAGTCAAACGTATCCCCCACTGTCAGTCCCTTCGGGATCCATGCCTCATTCATCTTTATGAAGGTGAGGTAATCAACACTTTTTTGACCGAGGAGACTTCTCTTGTCAGTGACAATGCCTCCTGCTGCACTGAAGGTCATTTCTGACAGGACACTTGAAGCAGGGCAGGCCAGAAGTTCTATCGCAAACTGGGATAGCTCAGGCCACAGGTCAAGCCTGCACACCCAGTAGTGAAGGGGTTCATTGCTCCTCAGAGTGTCGATATCTGCTGTTAAGGCGAGGTAGTCTGCTACCTGTCGGTCGAGTCGTTCTCTAAGGCTGGATCCCGAAGGGCTGTGGCGATGAGTAGGACTGAAAAAGCTCCGCATGTCCTCCATCAACAACACATCTGTAAATCGTCCAGTCCTTGCCGCCGTGGTAGGAGGAGGATTACACTCACCTCTTCCCCTGTTAGATTCCCGTTGTGCTGTGACATTCCCTTATAAGCTGTGTAAAGCATATTTTTAGTTTGGTTTTGAACTGCTGCATCCTTTCCGACTTTCGGTAATTTGGTAACATTTCTGCCACTTTCTGCTTATACCGGGGTCTAGTAGCGTGGCCACCCAGTACAGATCGTTCTCCTTTATCCTTTTTATACGTGGGTCCCTCAACAGACATGACAGCATGAAAGACCCCATTTGAACAAGGTTGGATGCAGAGCTACTCATTTCCCGTTCCTCGTCCTCACTGATGTCATTGACGGTCTGTTCTTCCCCCAGCCACGTACAACACCATGGGTCCCAGATAGGTGACAACAACGAGCACCCTGGGGTGCCTGCTGTGGTTGGTCTTCCTCCTCCTCAAAGCCACCACATTCCTCCTCTGACTCCTCTTCCTCATACTCCTCTTCCAGCGTTGCTGCAGGTCCGGCAAGCGATGATGACAAGGCTGTTTCTGGTGGTGATGGTGACCACAACTCTTCCTCTTCCTCTTCACGCTCATCTACAGCCTGATCCAGAACTCTTCGCAGGGCACGCTCCAGGAAGAAAACAAATGGGATGAGGTCGCTGATGGTGCCTTCGGTGCGACTGACTAGGTTTGTCACCTCCTCAAAAGGACGCATAAGCCTACAGGAATTGCGCATGAGTGTCCAGTAACGTGGCAAAAGATTCCCAGCTCCGCAGAGGCTGTCCTAGCACCCGGTCATACAAATACTCGTTGACGGCTTTTTCTTGTTGGAGCAGGCGGTCGAACATTAGGAGTGTTGAATTCCAACGTGTCGGGCTGTCGCATATCAAGCGCCTCACTGGCATGTTGTTTCGCCGCTGAATATCGGAAAAGTGCGCCATGGCCGTAGGAACGCCTGAAATGGCCACACACCTTCCTGGCCTGCTTGAGGACGTCCTGTAAGCCTGGGTACTTAGACACAAAACGTTGTACGATGAGATTCAACACATGTGCCATGCACGGCACATGTGACAACTTGCCCAAATTTAATGCCGCCAACAGATTGCTTCCATTGTCACACACCACTTTGCCGATCTCCAGTTGGTGCGGGGTCAGCCACTGATCCACCTGTGCGTTCAGGGCGGACAGGAGTGCTGGTCCTGTGTGGCTCTCTGCTTTCAGGCAAGTCAACCCCAAGATAGCGTGACACTGTCGTATCCGGGATGTGGAATAGCCCTGGGGAGCTGGGGGAATCAGTTGATGTGCAGCCAGACGCCGCAGCAGAAGAGGACTCAGCCGAGGAGGATATTGAAGAGGATGGAGTAGGAGTAGAGGAGGTGGCAGTAGGTCTGCCTGCAAGTCGTGGTGGTGTCACCAACTCCGCTGCGGAGCCACGCATTCCATGCTTGTCAGCCGTCAGCAGGTTGACCCAATGCGCAGTATACGTGATATACCTGCCCTGACCGTGCTTTGCAGACCAGGTATCAGTGGTCAGATGGACCCTTGCCCCAACACTGTATGCCAGAGATGCCATGACTTCCTTTTCAATGACATGGTAGAGGTTTGGGATTGCCTTTTGAAAAAAAATTCGTCCGGGTACCTTCCACTGTGGTGTCCCAATAGCGACAAATTTTTGAAGGCCTCAGACTCTACCAGCTGGTATGGTAAAAGCTGGCGGGCTAAGAGTTCCGTCAAGCCAGCTGTCAGTCGCCGTGCAAGGGGGTGACTTTGTGACATTGGCTTCTTATGCTCAAACATGTCCTTGACAGACACCTGACTGTGGGCAGATGAGCAGGAACTGCTGAAGGTGAGAGATGGAGTGGCGGGTGGTTGAGAGGGGGCAGGGAGGACAGCAGTGGTTGACGTGGCTGAAGATGCTGGACCAGGAGGAGCATGGTGGCTTTGAGTTTGTGTGCTGCTTGTACTCATGTGTTGATCCCATAGGTGTTTGTGATGTGAGATCATGTGCCTTCGCAAAGCAGTTGTACCAAGGTGGGTGTTGGACTTCCCACGACTCAGTTTCTTTTGGCACAGGTTGCAAATGGCATTGCTTTTATCAGAGGCAGACACACAAAAAAATGCCACACTGCTGAGCTTTGCAATGACGGCATTCTAGTGGTGGCAACAGCATGCGTTGACTGGCGTGCTGTCTGGCTGACCCCAGGTGCCGATACATGCTGTCTGACTGTGCCACTAACTCCTTGCGACGACCTCCCCTGCTTCCAACTCGTCTCCTCATTCTCTCTGTCTCCCCTTCAGAACTTTCCCCCTCTTCTTCTCTTCGAGCAGGCACCCACGTGGCATCCGTGGACACATCGTCATCATCAACCGCTTCACTTGTATCTGACACCTCAGCAAAGGAAGCAGCAGCGGGTACATCATCATCATCATCATCACACTGTACGTCCATGTGTGTAATCCTGCCTGACTGAGACATATCCCCGTAATCTACATCATCTGGCAATAATGGTTGCGCATCACTAATTGCATCCAACTGATGTGTAAATAACTCCTCTGACGGATCAAGTGAAGCGGCTGTGGTGGCTGTGGTGGTAGTGGTGGTGGTGGCGACGGGCGGGTGCGTGGTAACTTGAGAGCAGGTGACCGAAGCTGAGCTGGAGGAGGATGGTGCGTCAAGGTTCTTAGCGGAAGCTGTTGAAGATTGGGTGTCCTGTCTAAGCCAGTCAACTACGTCCTCTGAATTTTTCGGGTTCAGGGTACGTGGCCTCTGAAAACTGGGCATTATTCCAGGGACAGTGGAAATCACAGCACCACGACCACGACGGCCCCTGCGAGGTGGCCTGCCTCTGCCTGTCATTTTTTTAGATAAGTGGTACTACGCGTGCTAGGTACTGTGCCACCCGGTATGAGTGGTTGGCACTGGCAGTGGGCACACTACAGTCTGTGGAAGTGGGCCTGACACACACTGGCAGCAGGCAAGCAACTGAATTTAGACTACTGTCTAAAAATTAAATGCCTTATTTATCGGCAAGCTACTGTGCCACCCGGTATCAGTGGTTGGCACTGGCAGTGGGCACACTACAGTCAGTGGAAGAGGGCCTGACACACACTGGCAGCAGGCAAGCAACTGAATTTAGACTACTGTCTAAAAATTAAATGCCTAATTTATCGGCAAGCTACTGTGCCACCCGGTATCAGTGGTTGGCACTGGCAGTGGGCACACTACAGTCAGTGGAAGAGGGCCTGACACACACTGGCAGCAGGCAAGCAACTGAATTTAGACTACTGTCTAAAAATTAAATGCCTTATTTATCGGCAAGCTACTGTGCCACCCGGTATCAGTGGTTGGCACTGGCAGTGGGCACACTACAGTCAGTGGAAGAGGGCCTGACACACACTGGCAGCAGGCAAGCAACTGAATTTAGACTACTGTCTAAAAATTAAATGCCTTATTTATCGGCAAGCTACTGTGCCACCCGGTATCAGTGGTTGGCACTGGCAGTGGGCACACTACAGTCTGTGGAGGTGGGCCTGACACACACTGGCAGCAGGCAAGCAACTGAATTTAGACTACTGTCTAAAAATTAAATGCCTTATTTATCGGCAAGCTACTGTGCCACCCGGTATCAGTGGTTGGCACTGGCAGTGGGCACACTACAGTCAGTGGAAGAGGGCCTGACACACACTAGCAGCAGGCAAGCAACTGAATTTAGACTACTGTCTAAAAATTAAATGCCTTATTTATCGGCAAAGCTACTGTGCCACCCGGTATCAGTGGTTGGCACTGGCAGTGGGCACACTACAGTCTGTGGAGGTGGGCCTGACACACACTGGCAGCAGGCAAGCAACTGAATTTAGACTACTGTCTAAAAATGAAATGCCTTATTTATCGGCAAGCTACTGTGCCACCCGGTATCAGTGGTTGGCACTGGCAGTGGGCACACTACAGTCTGTGGAGGTGGGCCTGACACACACTGGCAGCAGGCAAGCAACTGAATTTAGACTACTGTCTAAAAATTAAATGCCTTATTTATCGGCAAGCTACTGTGCCACCCGGTATCAGTGGTTGGCACTGGCAGTGGGCACACTACAGTCAGTGGAAGAGGGCCTGACACACACTGGCAGCAGGCAAGCAACTGAATTTAGACTACAGTCTAAAAATTAAATGCCTTATTTATCGGCAAGCTACTGTGCCACCCGGTATCAGTGGTTGGCACTGGCAGTGGGCACACTACAGTCTGTGGAGGTGGGCCTGACACACACCGGCAGCAGGCAAGCAACTGAATTTAGACTACTGTCTAAAAATTAAATGCCTTATTTATCGGCAAGCTACTGTGCCACCCGGTATCAGTGGTTGGCACTGGCAGTGGGCACACTACAGTCAGTGGAAGAGGGCCTGACACACACTGGCAGCAGGCAAGCAACTGAATTTAGACTACTGTCTAAAAATTAAATGCCTAATTTATCGGCAAGCTACTGTGCCACCCGGTATCAGTGGTTGGCACTGGCAGTGGGCACACTACAGTCAGTGGAAGAGGGCCTGACACACACTGGCAGCAGGCAAGTAACTGAATTTAGACTACTGTCTAAAAATTAAATGCCTTATTTATCGGCAAGCTACTGTACCACCCGGTATCAGTGGTTGGCACTGGCAGTGGGCACACTACAGTCAGTGGAAGTGGGCCTGACACACACTAGCAGCAGGCAAGCAGCTGAAATTACACTAAAGTGTAAAAATTAAATGCCTTTTTTATGCAAAGACCTGTGCCAGCCGGTATGAGTGGTGGACACTGGCAGTGGGCACACTACAGTCAGTGGAAGTCAGCCTGACACACACTGGCAGGCAACTAACCTTAGCTTAAAGTGTAAAAATTAAGTGCCTTTTTTAAGCAAAGTCCTGTGCCACACGGGATGACAGGGGTGGGCACTGGCAGTGGGCACACTACAGTCAGTTGAAGTCGGCCTGACACACACTAGCAGCAGGCAAGCAGCTGAAATTACACTAAAGTGTAAAAATTAAATGCCTTTTTATGCAAAGTCCTGTGCCAGCCGGTATGAGTGGTGGACACTGGCAGTGGGCACACTACAGTCAGTGGAAGTCAGCCTGACACACACTGGCAGGCAACTAACCTTAGATTAAAGTGTAAAAATTAAGTGCCTTTTTTAAGCAAAGTCCTGTGCCACACGGGATGACAGGGGTGGGCACTGGCAGTGGGCACACTACAGTCAGTTGAAGTCGGCCTGCACACACTAGCAGCAGGCAAGCAGCTGAAATTACACTAAAGTGTAAAAATTAAATGCCTTTTTTATGCAAAGTCCTGTGCCAGCCGGTATGAGTGGTGGGCACTGGCAGTGGGCACACTACAGTCAGTGGAAGTCAGCCTGACACACACTGGCAGGCAACAAACCTTAGATTAAAGTGTAAAAATTAAATGCCTTTTTTTGATGCAAAGTCCTGTACCACACGGAATGACAGGGGTGGGCACTGGCACACTACAGTCTGTGGGCCTGCAGCTCCTCACACACAGGCAGGCCAGGCAACTGCAATATGTATATAAAGGAAAAAAAAAAAAGCAGACTAATGTTGCAGCCCTAAAAAGGGCTTTTTTGGGTGCTGTCAGGACGCTGTCCTTACAGCAGAGATCAGATGAGTCTTTCAGGACTGGAGTGGACACTGAATTCACTAGCCTAGCTATCAATTTCCCAATTAAATCAGCAGCTACTACACTCTCCTTCCTCTCACTAAGACTGCAGCTTCAGAATGAATCTAAAATGGATGCTGTGCAGGAGGTGGGAGGGTCTGGGAGGGAGGGTATGCTGCTGATTGGCTGGAATGTGTCTGCTGACTGTGAGGTACAGGGTCAA
Organism: Bufotes viridis; assembly: GCA_033119425.1. Lineage (NCBI taxonomy): Eukaryota > Metazoa > Chordata > Amphibia > Anura > Bufonidae > Bufotes > Bufotes viridis. The sequence continues at coordinate 1,799 of JAKVIS010002608.1, read as the reverse complement.
AGTTTGCTCAATGATGATGTATAGGGGGCGGACCGAACATCGCATATGTTCGCCCGGCAGAGGCGAACGCGAACAAGCTATGTTCGCCGGGAACTGTTCGCCGGCGGATAGTTCGAGCCATCTCTACTCATAAACTAGGTTTTCTCCTTGCTGACTTCTGTGGTTGCAATCCAAACCCTTGCCGACATTTCTTATTCATTGAAATGACAACTGTGTTTAACTGCAAATCAAAATGGCTGCCTCCAGAAAATCAATATGGCAGCCTCCATAAAAATTTCAATAGACGGAACACTGAGCGTGTCACAATGGAACCCTTCAGCATACATGGATGATGACATCACAATAGACAATTGCTGTTTTCCTCCCTGGCAGCAGCCATGATGCTTCATTCTTCAGTCAGGTGTGGATCCATGCACCTCAACAGGTAAGGGCACCAATCAACAGGTAAGGGCACGTTTTTGTGTGCGTCAAACGAAGGTGTCAGATTATGAAATATTTGTTTGAGGGAACTAGTGGCACTTCTATGCAGATTAGAACACTGTCCAGCGTCTATTAGCAAGCACAGAACACAAAAGCCTTCTTAACTGTTCCTGATGGTATGGAAAACTGAACTCTTAGAGTAACCCTCGTTACTCGCTTTCTCAACACAGGAATATAAAGCGGCCACCGACAAAGCTAAGAGATTTTCTGTTTCTTGCTTTTTGGCCGCTGAAATGTAGGTGCAGTTCAGCTTAACTTCTGCAACTCACCACCTCTCATGAGATACCATACCTTTTATGCATTTTTGGAGTTGGCAGAATGAGGATGCACCAGCCTGTCCAATCAAAGTTCTGTGCTAGCACTAAATTACCTTAGCACCTCTGTAACTGAGCTACATGCTGCAGGAATCCAAAAGCAGATTCCAACCCAGTATTTTAATGCAGCTATAATGAAAAGTGCTCATAAACTAGGTTTTCTCCTTGCTGACTTCTGTGGTTGCAATCCAATCCCTTGCCAACATTTCTTATTCATTGAAATGACAACTGTGTTTAACTGCAAATCAAAATGGCTGCCTCCAGAAAATCAATATGGCAGCCTCCTTAAAAATTTCAATAGACGGAACACTAAACGTGTCACAATGGAACCCTTCAGCATACATGGATGATGACATCACAATGGACCCTTGCTGTTTTCCTCCCTGGCAGCAGCCATGATGTTTAATTCTTCAGTCAGGTGTGGATCCATGCACCTCAACAGATAAGGGCACCAATCAACAGGTAAGGGCACGTTTTTGTGTGTGTCAAATGAAGGTCTCAGCTTATGAAAGATTTGTTTGAGGGAACAAGTGGCGCTTCTGTGCAGATTGGAATACTGTCCAGCGTCTATTAGCAAGCCCAGAACACAAAAGCCTTCTTAACTGTTCCTGATGGTATGGAAAACTGAACTCTTAGATTAACCCTCGTTACTCGCTTTCTCAACACAGGAATATAAAGCGGCCACCGACAAAGCTAAGCCTTTTCTGTTTCTTGCTTTTTGGCCGCTGAAATGCAGGTGCAGTTCAGCTTAGCTTTTGAAACTCACCACCTCTCATGAGATACTATACCTTTTCTGCATTATTGGAGTTGGCACAATGAGGATGCACCAGCCTGTCCAATCAAAGTTCTGTGCTAGCACTAAATTAACTTAGCACCTCTGTAACTGAGCTACATGCTGCAGGAATCCAAAACCAGATTCCAACCCAGTATTTTAATGCAGCTATAGTGAAAAGTGCTCATAAACTAGGTTTTCTCCTTGCTGACTTCTGTGGTTGCAATCCAATC
>JAKVIS010002607.1:20000-21600 GCA_033119425.1 Bufotes viridis | reverse complement strand
TTTAATACCAGATATTTCTGGAATACCAAAAACGACAACCAACACTGCTGTAATACTGGACAAACCGCTTATAAGTCGAGCATCAATCGCACCACGATAGGGACTCCGAACCCTCAATCTTTCTGATCCGGGCCAGACGCCTTATCCGCTAGGCCACGCTGGTCAAAGCCGAGAGACTGGCTGAAAATGAGCAGATCTCAAAAGCAACATCTTTGCATTGAACTAAAGCCAAAGAGAGAGTACACTCCCAATGGGTCAATCGCTACACTCAATCACACATATCTCCAATCGTTTAATCATCGAATGTGTTTAATCATGAAATTTAAAACTTTGAAAATGTAAAATTTGCTTCCTAAAATTCTTAAACGTTTTTGAAGTCAACATGGCGTTTGTCGTGGATGGCTGTAGCGGTTCAAGGCGCCTGAGACTCAAGAGAGTTAATCTCTTCCTGTATGGGGTAGTTCTATTCCGAATGGAGGCGTGTTCAAATCCCACTTCTGAGCAGTGTGCTTCTTGTTTTATTTTCTCCTTAGGTGGGTGTCCTGGTTAGTAAAATGAGATTTGGGTTTTAAACACACCCTGATGGCAAGTTTGTGCTTTAGTAACTTTCATTTTACTAATAACACAGCGAATTGGAGTTTATGGCAAGCAGTTTTTGTTAACATTAAAAGAAGGCAAGAACATTAAAGCCACGCACTGTGAAACTATCAACCTGAAACCTCGAGTGTCTGACCTCGAAGGTTTTTGCCAAATACATTAGACCACAAGGTCTAGAAATGTACAAATAGGAGTAACGACTTAGAACCCTAGCAAAACAGTCTCTTGATTTCAATTCAACAAAGATCACTCAAATATACACCTTCTCCGTCTCTCTTTGCACTGACAATGTTTTCTAAGTAAAATCTAAACATTTCTGAATAGGGATTTTGTGGATGTGCTTTCCAAAAATGTAAAACCCTTAGGCAACATCTTAACGCTTGTCAGGTGGCCAAGAACCCTGAGGTCCCAGGCTCAAAATTTAAATTATCCAGGATCTGTGGCATTCTGGTCTCCAAATGAAGGTGTTGGATTCAAATCCCCTTTCTGACAGAGTGCTTTCTCTGGTAGAAGCTATCAATTGTACCTAAATGTTTGGGGTGCTCTGGACTCCAAATGGAGGCGTGGTTTCAAATCCCACTTCAGCCAGTGCGCTGAGAAGCCGGCAATTGCACCAAAGTAATGAGAAAAATGTGAGTCTCATCAAACCTAACTAGGCAAACTTGGAATTCAGCAGTCTGGGAAAGCTAGGTCAATCAGCTCCTGCAGGGGATTTAATGGAAGCCACGCTGGTACATGCATTCTGTATACACTATATCCATAAATATAATAGGGAGGAGTAATTATCACTGCGAAACTGGGCAGATTAGCTATGCAGCTTTATGTACTATGGCTGGTGCTGTTACAAAATCTAATTTGTACCATTAGTAACTAGGACTGTCCTTCTAGTCCCTTTAGTGGCCTCTTTAAAGGGGTTATCCAGGCTCAGAAAAATAGGGCTGTATCTTCCAAAACAGCATCCTACTAGTCTAAAGCTTGTATGTAGTATTGTACCTCATCCCTT
>JAKVIS010002606.1:0-21602 GCA_033119425.1 Bufotes viridis | reverse complement strand
TCTGGGTGCTGGGCTGAAATAACTGAGAGCGGCCTTCTCCGGTGGTGGTTGATATGACGCATGATTCCTTGCTGTGGGACCTCTCTCCTCTGACTGGGTGCTGGGACGAAATAATTGAGAGTGGCCTTCTCGGGTGGTGGTTGATATGACGCATGATTCCTTGCTGTGGGACCTGTATCCTCTGTCTGGGTGCTGGGCTGAAATAACTGAGAGTGGCCTTCTCCAGTGGTGGTTGATATGACGCATGATTCCTTGCTGTGGGACCTCTCTCCTCTGACTGGGTGCTGGACCTAAATAACTGAAAATGGCCTTCTTCAGTGGTGGGTGATATGACGCATGATTCCTTGCTGTGGGACCTCTCTCCTCTGTCTGGGTGCTGGGCCGAAATAACTGAGAGTGGCCTTCTCCGGTGGTGGTTGATATGACGCATGATTCCTTGCTGTGGGACCTCTCTCCTCTGTCTCGGTGCTGGGCTGAAATAACTGAGAGTGGCCTTCTACGTTGGTGGTTGATATGACACATGATTCCTTGCTGTGGGACCTCTCTCCTCTGACTGGGTGCTGCGATCTAAATAACTGAAAATGGCCTTCTCCAGTGGTGGGTGATATGACGCATGATTCCTTGCTGTGGGACCTCTCTCCTCTGTCTGGGTGGTGTGGCCGAAATAACTGAGAGTAGCCTTCTCCAGTGGTGGGTGATATGACGCATGATTCCTTGCTGTGGGACCTCTCTCCTCGGTCTGGGTGCTGGGCTGAAATAACTGAGAGTGGCCTTCTCCAGTGGTGGTTGATATGACGCATGATTCCTTGCTGTGGGACCTCTCTCCTCTGACTGGGTGCTGTGGCCTAAATAACTGAAAATGGCCTTCTCCAGTGGTGGGTGATATGACGCATGATTCCTTGCTGTGGAACCTGTATCCTCGGTCTGGGTGCTGTGCCGAAATAACTGAAAGTGGCCTTCTCCAGTGGAGGGTGATATGACGCATGATTCCTTGCTGTCGGACCTCTCTCCTCTGTCTGGGTGCTGGGCCGAAATAACTGAGAGTGGCCTTCTCTGGTGTTGGGTGATATGACGCATGATTATTGCTGTGGGACCTCTCTCCTCTGTCTGGGTGCAGGGCCGAAATAACTGAGAGTAGCCTTCTCCGGTGGTGGTTGATATGTTGCATGATTCCTTTCTGTGGGACGTGTATCCTCTGTCTGGGTGCTGGGCTGAAATAACTGAAAATGGCCTTCTCCAGTGGTGGTTGATATGACGCATGATTCCTTGCTGTGGGACCTCTCTCCTCTGTCTGGGGGCTGGGCCGAAATAACTGAGAGTGGCCTTCTCCGGTGGTGGTTGATATGACGCATGATTCCTTGCTTTGGGACCTTTATCCTCTGTCTGGGTGCTGGGCTGAAATAACTGAGAGTGGCCTTCTCTGGTGGTGGTTGATATGACGCATGATTCCTTGCTGTGGAATGTCTCTCCTCTGACTGGGTGAAGGGGCCTAAATAACTGAAAATGGCCTTCTCCAGTTGTGTGTGATATGACGCATGATTCCTTGTTGTGGGACCTCTCTCCTCTGTCTGGGTGCTGGGCCGAAATAACTGAGAGTGGCCTTCTCCGGTGTTGGTTGATATGACGCATGATTCCTTGCTGTGGGACCTGTATCCTCTGTCTGGGTGCTGGGCCGAAATAACTGAGAGTGGCCTTCTCCAGTGGTGGGTGATATGACGCATAATTCCTTGCTGTGGGACATCTCTCCTCTTACTAGGTACTGGGGCCTAAATAACTGAAAATGGCCTTCTCCAGTGGTGGGTGATATGACGCATGATTCCTTGCTGTGGGACCTCTCTCCTCTATATGGGTGCTGGGGCCGAAAAAACTGAAAGTGGCCTTCTCCAGTGGTGGGTGATATGACGCATGATTCCTTGCTGTGGGACATGTAACCTCTGTCTGGGTGCTGGGGCCGAAATAAATGAGTGGCCTTCTCCAGTGGTGGGTGATATGACGCATGATTCCTTGCTGTGGGACCTGTATCCTCTGTCTGGGTGCTGGGCTGAAATAACTGAGAGTGGCCTACTCCGGTGGTGGTTGATATGACGCATGATTCCTTGCTGTGGGACCTCTCTCCTCTGACTGGATGTTGGGGCCTAAATAACTGAAAATGGCCTTCTCCAGTGGTGGGTGATATGACGCATGATTCCTTGATGTGGGACCTCTCTCCTCTGACTATGTGCTGGGGCCTAAATAAGTAAAAATGGCCTTCTACAGTGGTGGTTGATATGACGCATGATTCCTTGCTGTGGAACCTGTATCCTCGGTCTAGGTGCTGTGCCGAAATAACTGAGAATGGCCTTCTCCGGTGGTGGTTGATATGACGCATGATTCCTTGCTGTGGGACCTCTCTCCTCTGTCTGGGTGCTGTGCAGAAATAACTGAAAGTGGCCTTCTCCAGTAGTGGGTGATATGATGCATGATTCCTTGCTGTGGGACCTGTATCCTCTGTCTGGGTGCTGGGCTGAAATAACAGAGTGGCCTTCTCCTGTGGTGGGTGATATGACGCATGATTCCTTGTTGTGGAACCTGTATCCTCAGTCTGGGTGCTGTGCCGAAATAACTGAAAGTGGCCTTCTCCAGTAGTGGGTGATATGACGCATGATTCCTTGCTGTGGGATCTGTATCCTCAGTCTGGGTGCTGTGCCGAAATAACTGAGAGTGGCCATCTCCAGTAGTGGGTGATATGACGCATGATTCCTTGCTGTGGGATCTGTATCCTCAGTCTGGGTGCTGTGCCGAAATAACTGAAAGTGGCCTTCTCCAGTAGTGGGTGATATGACGCATGATTCCTTGCTGTGGGACCTGTATGCTCTGTCTGGGTGCTGGGCTGAAATAACTGAAAGTGGCCTTCTCAAGTGGTGGGTGATATGACGCATGATTCCTTGCTGTGGGACCTCACTCCTCTGTCTGGGTGCTGGGCCGAAATAACTGAGAGTGGCCTTCTCCGGTGTTGGTTGATATGATGCATGATTCCTTGCTGTGGGACCTGTATCCTCTGTCTGGGTGCTGGGCCGAAATATCTGAGAGTGGCTTTCTCCAGTGGTGGGTGATATGACGCATAATTCCTTGCTGTGGGACATCTCTCCTCTGACTAGGTACTGGGGCCTAAATAACTGAAAATAGCCTTCTCCAGTGGTGGTTGATATGACGCATGATTCCTTGCTGTGGGACCTCTCTCCTCTATATGGGTGCTGGGGCCGAAAAAACTGAAAGTGGCCTTCTCCAGTGGTGGGTGATATGACGCATGATTCCTTGCTGTGGGACATGTAACCTCTGTCTGGGTGCTGGGGCCGAAATAAATGAGTGGCCTTCTCCAGTGGTGGGTGATATGACGCAAGATTCCTTGCTGTGGGACCTCTCTCCTCTGACTGGATGCTGGGGCCTAAATAACTGAAAATAGCCTTCTCCAGTGTTGGTTGATATGACGCATGATTCCTTGCTGTGGGACCTCTCTCCTCTGTCTGGGGGCTGGGCCGAAATAACTGAGAGTGGCCTTCTCCAGTGGTGGTTGATATGACGCATGATTCCTTGCTGTTTGAACTCTCTCCTCTGACTGGATGCTGGGGCCTAAATAACTGAAAATGGCCTTCTCCAGTGGTGGGTGATATGACGCATGATTCCTTGCTGTGGGACCTCTCTCCTCTGACTGGATGCTGGGGCCGAAATAACTGAGAGTGGCCTTCTCCGGTGGTGGTTGATATGACGCTTGATTCCTTGCTGTGGGACCTCTCCCTCTGTCTGGGTGCTGGGCCGAAATAACTGAGAGTGGCCTTCTCTGGTGGTGGGTGATATGACGAATGATTCCTTGCTGTGGGATCTCTCTCCTCTGTCTGGGTGCAGGGCCGAAATAACTGAGAGTAGCCTTCTCCGGTGGTGGTTGATATGATGCATGATTCCTTGCTGTGGAAACTGTATCCTCGGTCTGGGAGCTGTGCCGAAATAACTGAAAGTGGCCTTCTCCAGTGGTGGGTGATATGACGCATGATTCCTTGATGTGGGACCCCTCTCCTCTGTCTGGGTGCTGGGCCGAAATAACTGAGAGTGGCCTTCTCCGGTGGTGGTTGATATGACGCATGATTCCTTGCTGTGGGACCTCTTTCCTCTGTCTGGGTGGTGGGGCCGAAATAACTGAGAGTGGCCTTCTCCAGTGTTGGTTGATATGACGCATGATTCCTTGCTGTGGGACCTCTCTCCTCTGTCTGGGTGGTGGGGCCGAAATAACTGAGAGTGGCCTTCTCCGGTGGTGGTTGATATGACGCATGATTCCTTACTGTGGGATGTCTCTCCTCTTACTAGGTGCTGGGGCCTAAATAACTGAAAATGGCCTTCTCCAGTTGAGTGTGATATGACGCATGATTCCTTGCTGTGGGACCTGTATCCTCTGTCTGGGTGCTGGGCTGAAATAACTGAGAGTGGCCTTCTCCGGTGGTGGTTGATATGACGCATGATTCTTTGCTGTGGGACCTCTCTCCTCTGACTGGGTGCTGGGGCCTAAATAACTGAAAATGGCCTTCTCCAGTGGTGGGTGATATGACGCATGATTCCTTGCTGTGGGACCTTTCTCCTCGGTCTGGGTGCTGGGCCGAAATAACTGAGAGTGGCCTTCTCCGGTGGTGGGTGATATGGCACATGATTCCTTGCTGTGGATTGTCTCTCCTCTATCTGGGTGCTGGGTCCGAAATAGCTGAAAGTGGCCTTCTCCGGTTGTGGTTGATATGACGCATGATTCCTTGCTGTGGGACCTGTATCCTCTGTTTGGGTGCTGGGCCGAAATAACTGAGAGTGGCCTTCTCCGGTGTTGGTTGATATGACGCATGATTCCTTGCTGTGGGACCTGTATCCTCGGTCTGGGTGTTGGGCTGAAATAACTGAGAGTGGCCTTCTCCGTTGGTGGTTGATACGACGCATGATTCCTTGCAGTGGGACCTCTCTCCTCTGACTGGGTGTTGGAGCCTAAATAACTGAAAATGGCCTTCTCCAGTGGTGGGTGATATGACGCATGATTCCTTGCTTTGGAACCTGTATCCTCGGTCTGGGTGCTGTGCTGAAATAACTGAAAGTGGCCTTCTCCAGTGGTGGATGATATGACGCATGATTCCTTGCTGTGGGACCTGTATCCTCAGTCTGGGTGCTGTGCTGAAATAACTGAAAGTGTCCTTCTCCGGTGGTGGTTCATATGACGCATGATTCCTTGCTGTGGGACCTCTCTCCTCTGACTGGGTGCTGGGGTCTAAATAACTCAAAATTGACTTCTCCAGTGGTGGGTGATATGACTCATGATTCCTTGCTGTGGTACGTCTCTCTCTTCTATCTGAGTGCTGGGGCCGAAATAACTGAAAGTGGCCTTCTCCAGTGGTGGGTGATATGACACATGAATCCTTGCTGTGGAACATGAATCCTCCGTCTTGGTGCTGTGCCGAAATAACTGAAAGTGGCCTTCTCCAGTAGTGGGTGATATGACGCATGATTCCTTGCTGTGGGACCTCTCTCCTCTGTCTGGGTGGTGGGGCCGAAATAACTGAGTGTGGCCTTCTCCAGTGGTGTGTGATATGACGCATGATTCCTTGCTGTGGGACCTGTATCCTCTGTCTGGGTGCTGGGTTGAAATAACTGAGACTGGCCTTCTCCGGTGGTGGTTGATATGACGCATGATTCCTTGCTGTTGGACCTCTCTCCTCTGACTGGATGCTGGGGCCTAAATAACTGAAAATAGCCTTCTCCAGTGTTGGTTGATATGACGCATGATTCCTTGCTGTGAGACCTCTCTCCTCTGTCTGGGGGCTGGGCCGAAATAACTGAGAGTGGCCTTCTCCAGTGGTGGTTGATATGACGCATGATTCCTTGCTGTGGGAACTCTCTCCTCTGACTGGATGCTGGGGCCTAAATAACTGAAAATGGCCTTCTCCAGTGGTGGGTGATATGACGCATGATTCCTTGCTGTGGGACCTCTCTCCTCTGACTGGATGCTGGGGCCGAAATAACTGAGAGTGGCCTTCTCCGGTGGTGGTTGATATGACGCTTGATTCCTTGCTGTGGGACCTCTCTCCTCTGTCTGGGTGCTGGGCCGAAATAACTGAGAGTGGCCTTCTCTGGTGGTGGGTGATATGACGAATGATTCCTTGCTGTGGGACCTCTCTCCTCTGTCTGGGTGCAGGGCCGAAATAACTGAGAGTAGCCTTCTCCGGTGGTGGTTGAAATGATGCATGATTCCTTGCTGTGGAAACTGTATCCTCGGTCTGGGAGCTGTGCCGAAATAACTGAAAGTGGCCTTCTCCAGTGGTGGGTGATATGACGCATGATTCCTTGATGTGGGACCCCTCTCCTCTGTCTGGGTGCTGGGCCGAAATAACTGAGAGTGGCCTTCTCCGGTGGTGGTTGATATGACGCATGATTCCTTGCTGTGGGACCTCTCTCCTCTGTCTGGGTGGTGGGGCCGAAATAACTGAGAGTGGCCTTCTCCGGTGGTGGTTGATATGACTCATGATTCCTTGCTGTGGGACCTCTCTCCTCTGTCTGGGGGCTGTGACGAAATAACTGAGAGTGGCCTTCTCTGTTGTTGCTTGATATGACGCATGATTCCTTGTTGTGGGACCTGTATCCTCTGTCTGGGTCCTGGGTCTGAAATAATTGAGAGTGGCCTTCTCCGGTGGTGGTTGATATGACGCATGATTTCTTACTGTGGGATGTCTCTCCTCTTACTGGGTGCTGGGGCCTAAATAACTGAAAATGGCCTTCTCCAGTTGAGTGTGATATGACGCATGATTCCTTGCTGTGGGACCTGTATCCTCTGTCTGGGTGCTGGGCTGAAATAACTGAGAGTGGCCTTCTCCGGTGGTGGTTGATATGACGCATGATTCTTTGCTGTGGGACCTCTCTCCTCTGACTGGGTGCTGGGGCCTAAATAACTGAAAATTGCCTTCTCCAGTGGTGGGTGATATGACGCATGATTCCTTGCTGTGGGACCTTTCTCCTCGGTCTGGGTGCTGGGCCGAAATAACTGAGAGTGGCCTTCTCCGGTGATGGGTGATATGGCACATGATTCCTTGCTGTGGAATGTCTCTCCTCTATCTGGGTGCTGGGTCCGAAATAGCTGAAAGTGGCCTTCTCCGGTTGTGGTTGATATGACGCATGATTCCTTGTTGTGGGACCTGTATCCTCTGTTTGGGTGCTGGGCCGAAATAACTGAGAGTGGCCTTCTCCGGTGTTGATTGATATGACGCATGATTCCTTGCTGTGGGACCTCTCTCCTCGGTCTGGGTGCTGGGCCGAAATAACTGAGAGTGGCCTTCTCCGGTGGTGGGTGATATGGCACATGATTCCTTGCTGTGGAATGTCTCTCCTCTATCTGGGTGCTGGGTCCGAAATAGCTGAAAGTGGCCTTCTCCGGTTGTGGTTGATATGACGCATGATTCCTTGTTGTGGGACCTGTATCCTCTGTTTGGGTGCTGGGCCGAAATAACTGAGAGTGGCCTTCTCCGGTGTTGGTTGATATGACGCATGATTCCTTGCTGTGGGACCTGTATCCTCGGTCTGGGTGCTGGGCTGAAATAACTGAGAGTGGCCTTCTCCGGTGGTGGTTGATACGACGCATGATTCCTTGCAGTGGGACCTCTCTCCTCTGACTGGGTGTTGGAGCCTAAATAACTGAAAATGGCCTTCTCCAGAGGTGGGTGATATGACGCATGATTCCTTGCTGTGGGACCTCTCTCCTCTATCTGGGTGCTGCGGCTGAAAAAACTGAAAGTGGCCTTCTCCAGTGGTGGGTGATATGACGCATGATTCCTTGCTTTGGAACCTGTATCCTCGGTCTGGGTGCTGTGCTGAAATAACTGAAAGTGGCCTTCTCCAGTGGTGGGTGATATGACGCATGATTCCTTGCTGTGGGACCTGTATCCTCAGTCTGGGTGCTGTGCTGAAATAACTGAAAGTGTCCTTCTCCGGTGGTGGTTCATATGACGCATGATTCCTTGCTGTGGGACCTCTCTCCTCTGACTGGGTGCTGGGGTCTAAATAACTCAAAATTGACTTCTCCAGTGGTGGGTGATATGACTCATGATTCCTTGCTGTGGTACGTCTCTCTCTTCTATCTGAGTGCTGGGGCCGAAATAACTGAAAGTGGCCTTCTCCAGTGGTGGGTGATATGACACATGAATCCTTGCTGTGGAACATGTATCCTCCGTCTTGGTGCTGTGCCGAAATAACTGAAAGTGGCCTTCTACAGTAGTGGGTGATATGACGCATGATTCCTTGCTGTGGGACCTGTATCCTCTGTCTGGGTGCTGGGCTGAAATAACTGAGAGTGGCCTTCTCTGGTGGTATTGATATGACGCATGATTCCTTGCTGTGGGACCTCTCTCCTCTGACTGGGTGCTGGGGCCTAAATAAGCGAAAATGGCCTTCTCCAGTGGTGGGTGATATGACGCATGATTCCTTGCTGTGGGACCTGTATCCTCTGTCTGAGTGCTGGGCTGAAATAACTGAGAGTGGCCTTCTCCGGTGGTGGTTGATATGACGCATGATTCCTTTCTGTGGGACCTGTATCCTCTGTCTGGGTGCTGGGCTGAAATAACTGAGAGTGGCCTTCTCGGGTGGTGGTTGATATGACGCATGATTCCTTGCTGTGGGACCTGTATCCTCTGTCTGGGTGCTGGGCTGAAATAACTGAGAGCGGCCTTCTCCGGTGGTGGTTGATATGACGCATGATTCCTTGCTGTGGGACCTCTCTCCTCTGACTGGGTGCTGGGCCGAAATAACTGAGAGTGGCCTTCTCCGGTGGTGGTTGATATGACACATGATTCCTTGCTGTGGGACCTCTCTCCTCTGTCTGGGTGCTGGGCTGAAATAACTGAGAGTGTTCTTCTCCGGTGGTGGTTGATATGACGCATGATTCCTTGCTGTGGGACCTCTCTCCTCTGACTGGGTGCTGGGGCCTAAATAACTGAAAATGGCCTTCTCCAGTGGTGGGTGATATGACGCATGATTCCCTGCTGTGGGACCTCTCTCCTCTATCTGAGAGCTGGGCCGAAATAACTGAGAGTGGCCTTCTCGGGTGGTGGTTGATATGACGCATGATTCCTTGCTGTGGGACCTCACTCTTCTGTCTTGGGGCTGGACTGAAATAACGGAGAGTGGCCTTCTCCGATGGTGGTTGATATGACGCATGATTCCTTGCTGTGGGACCTCTCTCCTCTGACTGGGTGCTGGGCCGAAATAACTGAGAGTGGCCTTCTCCGGTGGTGGTTGATATGACGCATGATTCCTTGCTGTGGGACCTCTCTCCTCTGACTGGGTGCTGGGCCGAAATAACTGAGAGTGGCCTTCACCGGTGGTGGTTGATATGACGCATGATTCCTTGCTGTGGGACCTCTCTCCTCTGTCTGGGTGGTGGGGCCGAAATAATTGAGAGTGGCCTTCTCCAGTGTTGGTTGATATGACGCATGATTCCTTGCTGTGGGACCTCTCTCCTCTGTCTGGGTGGTGGGGCCGAAATAACTGAGAGTGGCCTTCTCTGGTGTTGGTTGATATGACGCATGATTCCTTGCTGTGGGACCTGTATCCTCTGTCTGGGGGCTGGGCCGAAATAACTGAGAGTGGCCTTCTCTGTTGTTGGTTGATATGACGCATGATTCCTTGTTGTGGGACCTGTATCCTCTGTCTGGGTCCTGGGCTGAAATAATTGAGAGTGACCTTCTCCGGTGGTGGTTGATATGACGCATGATTCCTTGCTGTGTGATGTCTCTCCTCTTACTGGGTGCTGGGGCCTAAATAACTGAAAATGGCCTTCTCCAGTTGAGTGTGATATGACGCATGATTCCTTGCTGTGGGACCTGTATCCTCTGTCTGGGTGCTGGGCTGAAATAACTGAGAGTGGCCTTCTCCGGTGGTGGTTGATACGACGCATGATTCCTTGCAGTGGGACCTCTCTCCTCTGACTTTGTGTTACATAGTAACATAGTAACATAGTATATAAGACCGAAAAAAGTCATTTGTCCATCCAGTTCGGCCTGTTTCCTACAAGTTGATCCAGAGGAAGGTAAAAAACCCCTGTGAGGCAGAAGCCAATTTTCCCCACTTAAGGGGAAAAAAAAATTCCTTCCCGACTCCAATCAGGCAATCAGAATAACTCCCTGGATCAACGACCCCTCTCTACTAGCTGTAGCCTGTAATATTATTACACTCCAGAAATAAATCCAGTCCCCTCTTGAATTCCTTTATTGTACTCACCATCACCACCTCCTCAGGCAGAGAGTTCCATAGTCTCACTGCTCTTACAGTGAAGAATCCTTTTCTATGTTTGTGTACAAACCTTATTTCCTCCAGACGCAGAGGATGTCCCCTTGTCACAGTCACAGTCCTGGGGATAAATAGATGATGGGACAGATCTCTGTACTGACCCCTGATATATTTATACATAGTTATTAGATCTCCCCTCAGTCGCTCTTTTTCTAGAGTGAATAACCCTAATTTTGATAACCTTTCAGGGTACTGTAGATCCCTCATTCCAGTTATTACTTTAGTTGCCCTCCTCTGAACCCTCTCCAGCTCTGCTATATCTGTCTTGTTCACAGGAGCCCAGAACTGTACACAGTACTCCATGTGTGGTCTAACCAGTGATTTGTAAAGTGGTAGGACTATGTTCTCATCACGGGCGTCTATGCCCCTTTTGATGCAACCCATTATCTTATTGGCCTTGGCAGTAGCTGCCTGACACTGGTTTTTGCAGCTTAATTTGCTGTTTATTAAAATTCCTAGATCCTTTTCCATGTCAGTGTTACCGAGTGTTTTACCATTTAATATGTACGGGTGACTTGCATGTTGGAGCCTAAATTACTGAAAATGGCCTTCTCCAGAGGTGGGTGATATGACGCATGATTCCTTGCTGTGGGACCTCTCTCCTCTATCTGGGTGCTGCGGCCGAAAAAACTGAAAGTGGCCTTCTCCAGTGGTGGGTGATATGACGCATGATTCCTTGCTTTGGAACCTATATCCTCGGTCTGGGTGCTGTGCTGAAATAACTGAAAGTGGCCTTCTCCAGTGGTGGGTGATATGACGCATGATTCCTTGCTGTGGGACCTGTATCCTCGGTCTGGGTGCTGTGCTGAAATAACTGAAAGTGGCCTTCTCCGGTGGTGGTTGATATGACGCATGATTCCTTGCTGTGGGACCTCTCTCCTCTGACTGGGTGCTGGGGTCTAAATAACTCAAAATTGACTTCTCCAGTGGTGGGTGATATGACTCATGATTCCTTGCTGTGGGACCTCTCTCCTCTGTCTGGGGGCTGGGCCGAAATAACTGAGAGTGGCCTTCTCTGGTGTTGGTTGATATGACGCATGATTCCTTGCTGTGGGACCTATATCCTCTGTCTGGGTGCTGGGCTGAAATAACTGAGAGTGGCCTTCTACGGTGGTGGTTGATATGATGCATGATTCCTTGCAGTGGGACCTCTCTCCTCTGACTGGGTTCTGGGGCCGAAATAACTGAAAGTGGCCTTCTCCAGTGGTGGGTGATATGACACATGAATCCTTGCTGTGGAACATGTATCCTCCGTCTTAGTGCTGTGCCGAAATAACTGAAAGTGGCCTTCTCCAGTGGTGGGTGATATGACGCATGATTCCTTGCTGTGGGACCTGTATCCTCTGTCTGGGTGCTGGGCTGAAAAAACTGAGAGTGGCCTTCTCCGGTGGTGGTTGATATGACGCATGATTCCTTGCTGTAGGACCTGTATCCTCTGTCTGGGTGCTGGGCTGAAATAACTGAGAGTGGCCTTCTCGGGTGGTGGTTGATATGACGCATGATTCCTTGCTGTGGGACCTGTATCCTCTGTCTGGGTGCTGGGCTGAAATAACTGAGAGCGGCCTTCTCCGGTGGTGGTTGATATGACGCATGATTCCTTGCTGTGGGACCTCTCTCCTCTGTCTGGGTGCTGGGTTGAAATAACTGAGACTGGCCTTCTCCGGTGGTGGTTGATATGACGCATGATTCCTTGCTGTTGGACCTCTCTCCTCTGACTGGATGCTGGGGCCTAAATAACTGAAAATGGCCTTCTCCAGTGTTGGTTGAAATGACGCATGATTCCTTGTTGTGGGACCTCTCTCCTCTGTCTGGGGGCTGGGCCGAAATAACTGAAAATGGCCTTCTCCAGTGGTGGGTGATATGACGCATGATTCCTTGCTGTGGGACCTGTATCCTCTGACTGGATGCTGTGGCCGAAATAACTGAGAGTGGCCTTCTCCGGTGGTGGTTGATATGACGCATGATTCCTTGCTGTGGGACCTCTCTCCTCTGTCTGGGGGCTGGGCTGAAATAACTGAGAGTGGCCTTCTCCGATGGTGGTTGATATGACGCATGATTCCTTGCTGTGGGACCTCTCTCCTCTGTCTGGGTGCTGGGCCGAAATAACTGAAAGTGGCCTTCTCCGGTGGTGGGTGATATGACGCATGATTCCTTGCTGTGGGACCTCTCTCCTCTGTCTGGGTGCAGGGCCGAAATAACTGAGAGTAGCCTTCTCTGGTGGTGGTTGATATGACGCATGATTCCTTGCTGTGGGACCTGTATCCTCGGTCTGGGTGCTGTGCTGAAATAACTGAGAGTGGCCTTCTCCAGTGGTGGGTGATATGACGCATGATTCCTTGATGTGGGACCCTCTCCTCTGTCTGGGTGCTGGGCCGAAATAACTGAAAGTGGCCTTCTCCAGTGGTGGTTGATATGACGCATGATTCCTTGCTGTGGGACCTCTCTCTTCTATCTGGGTGGTGGGGCCGAAATAACTGAAAGTGGCCTTCTCCAGTGTTGGTTGATATGACGCATGATTCCTTGCTGTGGGACCTGTCTCCTCTGTCTGGGTGCTGGGGCTGAAATAACTGAGAGTGGCCTTCTCCGGTGGTGGTTGATATGACTCATGATTCCTTGCTGTGGGACCTCTCTCCTCTGTCTGGGGGCTGGGACTGAAATAACTGAGAGTGGCCTTCTCCGGTGTTGGTTGATATGACGCATGATTCCTTGCTGTAGGACCTGTATCCTCTGTCTGGGTGCTGGGCCGAAATAACTGAGAGTGGCCTTCTCCGGTGGTGGTTGATATGACGCATGATTCCTTGCTGTGGGATGTCTCTCCTCTTACTGGGTGCTGGGGCCTAAATAACTGAAAATGGCCTTCTCAGTTGGTGGTTGATATGACGCATGATTCCTTGCTGTGGGACCTGTATCCTCTGTCTGGGTGCTGGGCTGAAATAACTGAGAGTGGCCTTCTCCGGTGGTGGTTGATATGACGCATGATTCTTTGCTGTGGGACCTCTCTCTTCTGACTGAGTGCTGGGTCCAAAATAACTGAAAATGGCCTTCTCCAGTGGTGGGTGATATGACGCATGATTCCTTGCTGTAGGACCTCTCTCCTCGGTCTGGGTGCTGGGCCGAAATAACTGAGACTGGCCATCTCCGGTGTTGGTTGATATGACGCATGATTCCTTGCTGTGGGACCTCTCTCCTCGGTCTGGGTGCTGGGCCAAAATAACTGAGAGTGGCCTTCTCCGGTGTTGGTTGATATGACGCATGATTCCTTGCTGTGGGACCTGTATCCTCGGTCTGGGTGCTGGGCTGAAATAACTGAGAGTGGCCTTCTCCGGTGGTGGTTGATACGACGCATGATTCCTTGCAGTGGGACCTCTCTCCTCTGACTGGGTGTTGGAGCCTAAATAACTGAAAATGGCCTTCTCCAGAGGTGGGTGATATGACGCATGATTCCTTGCTGTGGGACCTGTCTCCTCGATCTAGGTGCTGCGGGCGAAAAAACTGAAAGTGGCCTTCTCCAGTGGTGGGTGATATGACGCATGATTCCTTGCTTTGGAACCTATATCCTCGGTCTGGGTGTTGTGCTGAAATAACTGAAAGCGGCCTTCTCCAGTGGTGGGTGATATGACGCATGATTCCTTGCTGTGGGACCTGTATCCTCGGTCTGGGTGCTGTGCTGAAATAACTGAAAGTGGCCTTCTCCGGTGGTGGTTGATATGACGCATGATTCCTTGCTGTGGGACCTCTCTACTCTGACTGGGTGCTGGGGTCTAAATAACTCAAAATTGACTTCTCCAGTGGTGGGTGATATGACTCATGATTCCTTGCTGTGGGACCTCTCTCCTCTGTCTGGGGGCTGGGCCGAAATAACTGAGAGTGGCCTTCTCTGGTGTTGGTTGATATGACGCATGATTCCTTGCTGTGGGACCTGTATCCTCTGTCTGGGTGCTGGGCTGAAATAACTGAGAGTGGCCTTCTACGGTGGTGGTTGATATGATGCATGATTCCTTGCAGTGGGACCTCTCTCCTCTGACTGGGTGCTGGGGCCTAAGTAACTGAAAATGGCCTTCTCCAGTGGTGGGTGATATGACGCTTGTTTCCTTGCTGTGGTACGTCTCTCCTCTATCTGGGTGCTGGGGCCGAAATAACTGAAAGTGGCCTTCTCCAGTGGTGGGTGATATGACGCATTAATCCTTGCTGTGGAACATGCTATCCTCCGTCTGTGGTGCTGGGCCGAAATAACTGAAAGTGGCCTTCTCCAGTGGTGGGTGATATGACGCATGATTCCTTGCTGTGGGACCTGTATCCTCTGTCTGGGTGCTGGGCTGAAATAACTGAGAGTGGCCTTCTCCGGTGGTGGTTGATATGACGCATGATTCCTTGCTGTGGGACCTGTATCCTCTGTCTGGGTGCTGGGCTGGAAATAACTGAGAGTGGCCTTCTCCGGTGGTGGTTGATATGACGCATGATTCCTTGCTGTGGGACCTGTATCCTCTGTCTGGGTGCTGGGCTGGGAAATAACTGAGAGCCGCCTTCTACGGTGGTGGTTGATATGACGCATGATTCCTTGCTGTGGGACCTCTTCCTCTGACTGGGTGCTGGGGCGAAATAACTGAGAGTGGCCTTCTCGGGTGGTGGTTGATATGACGCATGATTCCTTGCTGTGGGACCTGTATCCTCTGTCTGGGTGCTGGGCGAAATAACTGAAGTGGAATTCTCCAGTGGTGGTTGATATGACGCATGATTCCTTGCTGTGGGACCTCTCTCCTCTGTCTGGGTGCTGGGCCTAAATAACTGAAAATGGCCTTCTTCAGTGGTGGGTGATATGACGCATGATTCCTTGCTGTGGGACCTCTCCTCTGTCTGGGGCTGGCGACGAAATAACTGAGAGTGGCCTTCTCCGGTGGTGGTTGATATGACGCATGATTCCTTGCTGTGGGACCTCTCTCCTCTGTCTGGGTGCTGGGCTGAAATAACTGAGAGTGGCCTTCTACGGTTGGTGGTTGATATGACGCATGATTCCTTGCTGTGGGACCTCTCTCCTCTGACTGGGTGCTGCGGCCTGAAATAACTGAAAATGGCCTTCTCCAGTGGTGGGTGATATGACGCATGATTCCTTGCTGTGGGACCTCTCTCCTCTGTCTGGGTGCTGGGCCTGAAATAACTGAGAGTGGCCTTCTCCGGTGGTGGTTGATATGACGCATGATTCCTTGCTGTGGGACCTCTCTCCACTGTCTGGGTGCTGTGGCTGAAATAACTGAGAGTAGCCTTCTCCAGTGGTGGTGTGATATGACGCATGATTCCTTGCTGTGGGACCTCTCTCCTTGTTCTGGGTGCTGGGCTGAAATAACTGAGAGTGGCCTTCTCCAGTGGTGGGTGATATGACGCATGATTCCTTGCTGTGGGACCTCTCTCCTCTGATCTGGGTGCTGGGCCTAAATAACTGAAAGTGGCCTTCTCAGATGGTGGGTGATATGACGCATGATTCCTTGCTGTGGGACCTGTATCCTCTATCTGGGTGCTGGTGCTGAAATAACTGAAAGTGGCCTTCTCCGGTGGTGGTTGATATGACGCATGATTCCTTTCTGTGGGACCTGTATCCTCTGTCTGGGTGCTGGGCTGAAATAACTGAGAGTGGCCTTCTCGGGTGGTGGTTGATATGACGCATGATTCCTGCTGTGGGACCTGTATCCTCGGTCTGGGTGCTGGGCTGAAATAACTGAAAGCGGCCTTCTCCGGTGGTGGTTGATATGACGCATGATTCCTTGCTGTGGGACCTCTCTCCTCTGTCTGGGTGCTGGGCTGAAATAACTGAGAGTGGCCTTCTCCAGGTGGTGGTTGATATGACGCATGATTCCTTGCTGTTGGACCTCTCTCCTCTGATCTGGATGCTGGGGCCTAAATAACTGAAAATGGCCTTCTCCAGTGTTGGTTGAAATGACGCATGATTCCCTTGTTGTGGGACCTCTCCTCTGTCTGGGGGCTGGGCGAAATAACTGAAAATGGCCTTCTCCAGTGGTGGGTGATATGACGCATGATTCCTTGCTGTGGGACCTGTATCCTCTGACTGGATGCTGTGGCCGAAATAACTGAGAGTGGCCTTCTCCGGTGGTGGTTGATATGACGCATGATTCCTTGCTGTGGGACCTCTCTCCTCTGTCTGGGTGCTGGGCCGAAATAATTGAGAGTGGCCTTCTCGGGTGGTGGTTGATATGACGCATGATTCCTTGCTGTGGGACCTGTATCCTCTGTCTGGGTGCTGGGCCGAAATAACTGAGAGTGGCCTTCTCCAGTGGTGGGTGATATGACGCATAATTCCTTGCAGTGGGACATCTCTCCTCTGACTAGGTACTGGGGCCTAAATAACTGAAAATGGCCTTCTCCAGTGGTGGGTGATATGACGCATGATTCCTTGCTGTGGGACCTCTCTCCTCTATATGGGTGCTGGGGCCAAAAACTGAAAGTGGCCTTCTCCAGTGGTGGGTGATATGACGCATGATTCCTTGCTGTGGGACATGTAACCTCTGTCTGGGTGCTGGGCCGAAAATAAATGAGTGGCCTTCTCCAGTGGTGGGTGATATGACGCATGATTCCTTGCTGTGGGACCTGTATCCTCTGTCTGGGTGCTGGGCTGAAATAACTGAGAGTGGCCTACTCGGTGGTGGTTGATATGACGCATGATTCCTGCTGCTGGACCTCTCTCCCTCTGACTGGATGCTGGGAGCCTAAATAACTGAAAATGGCCTTCTCCAGTGTTGGTTGATATGGCGCATGATTCCTTGCTGTGGGACCTCTCCTCCTCTGTCATGAGGGCTGGGCGAAGGACCTGAAGTGGCCTTCTCCAGTGGTGTGGTTGATATGACGCATGATTCCTTGCTGTGGGAACTCTCTCCTCTGACTGGATGCTAGGGCCTAAATAACTGAAAATGGCCTTCTCCAGTGGTGGGTGATACTGACGATGATTCCTTGCTGTGGGACCTCCTCTGTCTGGGTGCTGAGCCAAGTAAATAACTGAGAGTGGCCTTCTCTGGTGGTGGGTGATATGACGAATGATTCCCTGCTGTGGGACCTCTCTCCTCTGTCTGGGGCAGGGCGAAATAACTAGAGTAGCCTTCTCCGGTGGTGGTTGATATGATGCATGATTCCTTGCTGTGGAAACTGATCATCCTCGGTCTGGGAGCTGTGCCGAAATAACTGAAAGTGGCCTTCTCCAGTGGTGGGTGATATGACGCATGATTCCTTGATGTGGGACCCCTCCTCTGTCTGGGTGCTGGGCCGAAATAACTGAGAGTGGCCTTCTCCGGTGGTGGTTGATATGACGCATGATTCCTTGCTGTGGGACCTCTCTCCTCTGTCTGGGTGGTGGGGCGAAATAACTGAGAGTGGCCTTCTCCAGTGTTGGTTGATATGACGCATGATTCCTGCTGTGGGACCTCTCTCCTCTGTCTGGGTGGTGGGGCCGAAATAACTGAGAGTGGCCCTTCTCCGGTGGTGGTTGATATGACTCATGATTCCTTGCTGTGGGACCTCTCTCCTCTGTCTGGGGCTGGGGCAGAAATAACTGAGAGTGGCCTTCTCTGTTGTTGGTTGATATGACGCATGATTCCTTGTTGTGGGACCTGTATCCCTGTCTGGGTCCTGGGCTGAAATAATTGAGTGGCCTTCTCCGGTGGTGGTTGATATGACCATGATTCCTTGATGTGGGATGTCTCTCCTCTTACTGGGTGCTGGGGCCTAAATAACTGAAAATGGCCTTCTCCAGTTGGAGTGTGATATGACGCATGATTCCTTGCTGTGGGACCTGTATCCTCTGTCTGGGTGCTGGGCTGAAATAACTGAGAGTGGCCTTCTCCGGTGGTGGTTGATATGACACATGATTCTTTGCTGTGGGGACCTCTCCTCTGACTGGGTGCTGGGGTCTAAATAACTGAAAATGGCCTTCTCCAGTGGTGGGTGATATGACGCATGATTCCTTGCTGTGGGACCTTTCTCCTCGGTCTGGGTGCTGGGCCGAAATAACTGAGAGTGGCCTTCTCCGGTGGTGGGTGACATGGCACATGATTCCTTGCTGTGGAACGTCTCTCCTCTATCTGGGTGCTGGGTCCGAAATAGCTGAAAGTGGCCTTCTCGGTTGTGGTTGATATAATGCGTGATTCCCTTGCTGGGACCTCCTCGGTCTGGGTGCTGGGCCGAAATAACTGAGAGTGGCCTTCTCCGGTGTTGGTTGATATGACGCATGATTCCTTGCTGTGGTACCTGTATCCTCGGTCTGGGTGCTGGGCTGAAATAACTGAGAGTGGCCTTCTCCGGTGGTGGCTGTTACGACGCATGATTCCTTGCAGTGGGACCTCTCTCCTCCTGACTGGGTGTTGGAGCCTAAATAACTGAAAATGGCCTTCTCCAGAGGTGGTGATATGACGATGATTCCTTGCTGTGGGACTCTCTCCTCTATCTGGGTGCTGCGGCTGAAAAAACTGAAAGTGGCCTTCTCCAGTGGTGGGTGATATGACGCATGATTCCTTGCTTTGGAACCTGTATCCTCGGTCTGGGTGCTGTGCTGAAATAACTGAAAGTGGCCTTCTCCAGTGGTGGGTGATATGACGCATGATTCCTTGCTGTGGGACCTGTATCCCCCAGTCTGGGTGCGTGCTGAAATAACGAAAGTGTCCTTCTCCGGTGGTGGTTGATATGGAGCGCATGATTCCTTGCTGTGGGACCTCTCTCCTCTGACTGGGTGCTGGGGTCTAAATAACTCAAATTGACTTCTCCAGTGGTGGGTGATATGACTCATGATTCCTTGCTGTGAGTACGTCTCTCTGCTATCTGAGTGCTGGGGCCGAAATAACTGAAAGTGGCCTTCTCCAGTGGTGGGTGATATGACACATGAATCCTTGCTGTGGAACATGTATCCTCTGTCTGGGTGGAGGGGCCGAAATAACTGAAAGTGGCCTTCTCCAGTGGTGGGTGATATGACGCATGATTCCTTGCTGTGGGACCTGTATCCTCTGTCTGGGTGCTGGGCTGAAATAACTGAGAGTGGCCTTCTCCGGTGGTGGTTGATATGACGCTTGATTCCTTTCTGTGGGACCTGTATCCTCTGTCTGGGTGCTGGGCTGAAATAACTGAAGTGGCCTTCTCGGGTGGTGGTTGATATGAGCCATGATTCCTTGCTGTGGGACCTGTATCCTCTGTCTGGGTGCTGGGCTGAGAAGTAACTGAGGGCGGCCTTCTCCGGTGGTGGCTGATGATGACGCACCTGATTCCTTGCTGTGGACCTCTCTCCTCTGACTGGGTGCTGGGCCGAGATAACTGAGAGTGGCCTTCTCCGGTGGTGGTTGATATGACACATGATTCCTTGCTGTGGGACCTCTATCCTCTGTCTGGCGCTGGGCTGAAATAACTGAGAGTGGCCTTCTCCGGTGGTGGTTGATATGGCGCGTGATTCCTTGCTGTGGGACCTCTCTCCTCTGACTGGGTGCTGGGGCCTAAATAACTGAAAATGGCCTTCTCCAGTGGTGGGTGATATGACGCATGATTCCCTGCTGTGGGACCTCTCTCCTCTATCTGGGAGCTGGGCCGAAATAACTGAGAGTGGCCTTCTCGGGTGGTGGTTGATATGACACATGAATCCTTGCTGTGGGACCTGTATCCTCCGTCTGGGTGCTGTGCCGAAATAACTGAGAGTGGCCTTCTCCGGTGGTGGTTGATATGACGCATGATTCCTTGCTGTGGGACCTCACTCTTCTGTCTTGGGGCTGGACTGAAATAACTGAGAGTGGCCTTCTCGGGTGGTGGTTGATATGACACATGAATCCTTGCTGTGGGACCTCTCTCCTCTGACTGGGTGCTGGGACGAAATAACTGAGAGTGGCCTTCTCCGGTGGTGGTTGAAATGACGCATGATTCCTTGCTGTGGGACCTCTGTCTGGGGCTGCTGTGAGCCAGAAATAACGAGTGGCCTTCTCCAGTGGTGGTTGATATGACGCATGATTCCTTGCTGTGGGACCTGTATCCTCTGTCTGGGTGCTGGGCTGAAATAACTGAGAGTGGCCTTCTCCAGTGGTGGTTGATATGACGCATGATTCCTTGCTGTGGGACCTCTCTCCTCTGACTGGGTGCTGGGCCTAAATAACTGAAAATGGCCTTCTTCAGTGGTGGGTGATATGGCGGCATGATTCCTTGCTGTGGGACCTCTCTCCTCTGTCTGAGTGCTGGGCTAGAATAACTGAGAGTGGCCTTCTCCGGTGGTGGTTGATATGGCGCATGATTTTTGCTGTGAGGACCTCTCTCCTCTGTCTGGGTGCTGGGTCCTAATTATATGAAAATGGCCTTCTCAGTGGTGGGTGATATGGCTGCATGATTCCTTGCTGTGGGACCTCCTCCTCTGTCTGGGTGCTGGGCCGAAATAACTGAGTGGCCTTCGCCGGTGTTGGTTGATATGACGCATGATTCCTTGCTGTGGGACCTGTCATCCTCTGTCTGGGTGCTGGGCGAAATAACTGGAGTGGCCTTCTCAGTGGTGGGTGATATGACGCATAATTCCTTGCTGTGGGACGACTGCTCCTCTGACTAGGTACACAGGCCTAAGTACACTGTAAAATGGCCTTCTCCAGTGGTTGGGTGATATGACGCATGATTCCTTGCTGTGGGACCTCTCTCCTCTATATATGGGTGCCGGGGCAGAAAAAAGAGCTGAAAGTGGCCTTCTCAGTGGTGGGTGATATGGCTGCATGCAGATTCCTTGCTGTGGGACCTGCCAACACTCTGTCTGGAGTGCTGGGGCGCGAAATAAATGAGTGTTTGGCCTTGCTCAGTGGTGGGTGATGTGACGCAAGATTCCTTGCTGTGGGACCTGTATCCTCTGTCTGCGGTGCTGGGCTGAAAATAACTGAGCGCGGCTACTCCGGTGGTGGTTGATATGACGCATGATTCCTTGCTGTGGGACCTCTCCTCTGACTGGATGTTGGGGCCTAAATAACTGAAAATGGCCTTCTCAGTGGTGGGTGATATGGCGCATGGATTCCTTGCTGTGGAGCGCTCTCTCCTCTATCTAGGTGCTGGGGCCGAAATAACTGAAAGTGTCCTTCTCCAGTGGTGGGTGATATGGCGCATGATTCCTTGCTGTGGAACCTGTATCCTCGGTCTGGGTGCTGTGCCGAAATAACTGAGAAGTGGCCTTCTCCGGTGGTGGTTGATATGACACATGATTCCTTGCTGTGGGACCTCTCCTCTGTGTCTGGGTGCTGGGGCCAGAAATAACTGAAGTGGCCTTCTCC